>VDFB02175949.1:37603-126313 GCA_007258455.2 Sequoia sempervirens | reverse complement strand
GAGAGAGAGAGAGAGAGAGAGAGAGATAAAGGGTATAAGGGTTAAGGGTAGAGGGTAGAGGGAAGAGAGATATAATTAGGGTTTAAGGGTTGAGGGTATAAGGGTTAAGGGTAGAGGGGAGAGAGATAGTATTGGGGTATAAGGGTAGAGGGGAGAGATATATAATTAGGGTATATAGGGTACAGACAAAGAGAGAAAATAAATCTATTAAAAAACCAACTTTCTCATAATGTGAGGGTGTTTTGAATAAGTAGAGATATGACTGTTTTTAGCAAGAAATAACACGCTTGCATTATAACGCGAGAACGTTTTGTCTTGCTCTAAAAATGGTAAAAAACTCAATATACCTGTGATCTCAAGGCCCACATTCTGCATATTCTCCTGGTTTTGAGCGTGCTTCGACAAAAAGTAGCTTTTTGATGATGTGAAGTGTGCATGCATGTTTTTCACATTCCACCACCTTTTTCATGATCTTTCCACCACCTTTGCATGAAATAGTAGTGTTATCACATTGAAAGACATATAATATCAATTCAAGTTTGAATTCCAGTGAAAACTGATATACAATTGAAGTTTGGAGGGGAACAAGCTTTTGAAAAATTCAAATTGTTGAGGAGGTTAAGAAAGAAGAAGCTAAGGCTACATAATTGGGTAGAACTCATCCATTTGAAACTCTGTTGTTTTAGGTATGTGAAGTCTTTACACATTTTCTTTCATTCTATTATGGCTTGCTTTCATTTTTGTTATTTTGCATATTCATGTTGATCATTGTTTGTTTGTCATTATAACCTTAGGTTGTCAATGCACATTTTAAATTACACAATTCTATAAACTTTCCAATTACATTTTTAAACCACATCTCTTTGAGCCATTTTGTTATTTAACAATTGACTTACCTTGTGTATGCTTCCACATTTTGTATACACATATATATGACATGTTTTAAGGAAGTAAAATAAAACATCATTTCTCAATCCTTTTTTATGGATGTGCATACCACTCTCTGAAGCTTACATTGAGGTATTTTTTCAAACAATTATACCAAGCAGTTGATTTCCTTGTCTATGCTACCAAAATTTCCATACATGTCTCTAAAAATTGGAATATACTCCTCCCACATTGATAGATCTTAGAAACTATTTTAATTTTCATCTCTATTTCTAATTTTGCCTCATCACTAAACCTACCTCATCACTTTTAGTTGTGCTATATTTTAAATGTTTCCTTGATTATTCTACCTACAAGGGATTCTAACCCTTCTCTCCATTGTTACAAGACTCTTTATTCAAGGCTAAGTTAGCAACATGGGGAAAGGTGCAACCTATCTTGAAATCATGGCTCAAAATGGAAGCATGGAAAAATAATTTGAATTGTGATGCAACCTAGGGAGGTCTTGCAACACAACTCAACACAAAAAATCAACCAACAACAACAATTCACAAGTTACAATTCTCAAAACTCTTCACTTTTCACCAAATCAACACTCTTCCTTGTAACATTGCCAACTCATTCAATCGGGTATTTCTTGTTGATAAGATTATTTTAGACCAAGAATTGAACCATTTCAAGGAACCTTCAAGGTACACAATAACATGCCAACAAACCACTATTGGTTACTTTGTAACGACTTTCTCAAATCAGGCTTTCTACACCAACTAGGCCTCAAATTAGGCCACTTTAACAAATAAACTTATCTTGAAACTTGACCAAAACCTCAAAAAACATGTGGGAAGAAATTTATATGTATTCAAACCAAATAATTCACAATTAGTTCTCAAAAATTCATCCACCAAGATGCCAAAACCAAAAACCCTCTTTTTAAGTCAAATAACCTATGACTTATTGGAAAACACACTTCCTAACCTTATCAAAACATGCCACCACCTCAAAAAGGTCTAAAACGGCCTACAAAAACTCAATTCAACAAGAAAAAAATGCTGACCTAACACAATACTCACTTTAACACATCAAAACCTCTCAAATTCAAATGGAAAACACCAAACTTCACTCCAAGGCTTCATGCCCAACTTAACTCTTTACCTCCCCTGTACTTACTCAACATTCCAACACCTTTTTAGTGATGTTGTAAACCAATTCCTCAAGTTATAGTGGCCACAATGAGAGGAATGGGTCAATACACCATTTTAAATGACTTTCAAACCTAAAAACTGTGTTTAGGGTGGAGCGCACTAGCTTGCCAATGTGGTAGGGTTGAGAAGGTAGGGGTAGCATATAGGGGCAGCGTATGCCTCATAGACACCACCATGAGACCCCATTT
The DNA here is from genome assembly GCA_007258455.2 of Sequoia sempervirens. Classification (NCBI taxonomy): domain Eukaryota; kingdom Viridiplantae; phylum Streptophyta; class Pinopsida; order Cupressales; family Cupressaceae; genus Sequoia; species Sequoia sempervirens. The sequence continues at coordinate 124,035 of VDFB02175949.1, read as the reverse complement.
CTATGAGGCATATGCTGCCCCTAACTAACCTGAAGGTAGGGGCAGCATATGCCTCATAGAAACGGGGTCTCATAGTGATATACATCACTGTGAGACCCCATTTCTATGAGGCATACACTACCCCTACCTTCTCAACCCTATTGCATTGGAAAGTTAGTGAGTGAGCTAGCTTACCAATGCTCCAATAGCTTTCCAATGTGGTAGGGTTGAGAAGGTAGGGGCAGCGTATTCCTAATAGAAATGGAGTCTCATGGTGATATGGGTTGAGAAGGTAGGGGTAGCGTATGCCTCATAGAAATAGAGTCTCGCGGTGATGTATATTAGCATATGCCTCATAGAAATGGAGTCTCACAATGATGTATATCACCATGAGACTCCATTTCTATGAGGCATATGCTGCCCCTACCTTCTCAGCGCTATCGCATTGGCAAGCTAGTGAGTGAGCTAGCTTGCCAATGCTCCACTAGCTTGCTAATGCGGTGGGATTGAGAAGGTAGGGGCAGTGTATGCCTCATAGAAATGGGGTCTCACTAGATCACTGTGAGACCCCATTTCTATGAGGCATATGCTGCCCCTACTTTCTCAACCCTACCACATTGGAAAGCTAGTGAGTGAGCTAGCTTGCTAACGCTCCACTAGCTTGCCAATGTGGTAGGGTTGAGAAGGTAGGGGCGGTGTATGCCTCATAGAAATAGGGTCTCACGGTGATATATATCACCATGAGACCCCATTTCTATGAGGCATATGTCGCCCCTACCTTCTTACGCCTCATAGAAATGGGGTCTCACGGTGATATATATCACCATGAGACCCCATTTCTATGAGGCGTACACCGCCCTACCTTCTCAACCCTACTGCATTGGCAAGCTAGTGAGTGAGCTAGCTTGCCAATGCTCCACTAGCTTGCCAATAGGGTAGGGTTGAGAAGGTAGGGGCAACGTGATAGAAAACTAGGTGGTGAAGACGCCAACCAACTCAAAATGATTAGACTAAAACAAGAAACCATCCCCTTAAACACTATACACTCAACTTATCCCAAACACACACCTAAAGGCTTGTAGCCCTCCAAAACTATTTTTTCTCAATATCTTTTATAGAAGGCTGTACAAAGACCTAAAAAAAATAATATGAGACACACTTCAACTCCTAACACAACATACCAAAAGGTTTCAAGAGGTTTCTTTGCAACAATATTGAAAACCAATAGGTTGCCCTTTCTTTTAGGCCACCAAATAGCCCTCTTTTACAAAGGAGGTACCTCCAAAACACTTTATTTTCATGAAATCTCAACTAACAGTCACTAATTGTCTTACAAAACAAAAAATTCCACCATTATTTCTCAGAGCCTTGACCTCTAAAATGTTTTACCACCAAACCATCAACTTTCATGCAAATAACCTAATGTTTATTGAAAGTATTGACAACCGGGCTTACCAGACCTCACCAATACCAACAACACTTCAAAAATACCCTGAAAAAACTCAAACAAACATTACATGGAAGGTTCCTTCAACATTTCATCAAAACCATTCTTTAAGACCCCATTTACACAAGGAAAACAATGTAATTCTACCCTAGGGCATCACCCAATTTCAAACAACTTACTTCCTCTGCCTTCAGGGCCATGTGGACACCCTATCGCATTGGCAGGCTAGTGACTGAGCTAGCTTGCCAATGCTCCACTAGCTTTCCAAGGAATTTGAATTCACATGCCTTGTCCATGCTTCCATTTTGAGCCTATCTTGTAATCATGGCATGCCCCTACACCACCTTTGTCTATGCTACAAATAATCTTGTACATGATGATTGTAAGTATTTTTTATGAAGCCTTGAATGACATATATTTCATTTCTTTGAATGGATAAATTTTTTAGGAGCTAATATTCATCTCATTACCATGCTATAGGTAAAATTATCCTCCATGCTGAAGAAACGAACAAGGAAAAAACTAACAAACAAAGAGTATGAAACCTTCAAAGCAAAGGAGAAAGAACATGTGGCAGCATATCATGCAAAGAAGAAATTGGATACGATTGACAAAAATAAGCCAATTGAAGAGGAACCTCAACCATCAAAAAGAGTACAGGAATTGGTAGCACAAAGGGCACGAATGTGAAAGCATTGTGGTAGGACAGATTTAGATACCGTAGTTGGAGACACTTTGTTTACTGCAAGTGAATACGAAGGGACACCATTAAGCACAAGCGAATATGGAGGGACACCATCTACCACAAGTGAATATGGTTGGAGACCATCCACCACATCTCAAGTTGAGAGTACATCATCACTCGGATTTGATGAAGAAGGTATGCCATCATCCCCATGTGAACCTCAAGGTATATCTTCTACTCCACCCTTGATCTAAGGTACGCATTCTAGCCCACCTCAATTAAATATTGATGAAATTCCTAATGTTGAGATGTATGTACCTAGAAGAACACCACCTAGAATTTTGTGTAGAAAGCCAAAGTATTTGATTAATATTGATGAGGATATTTTGTAGCACATGGAAGGTAAGATTTCAACACGCTCTTGTAGAAGATATGTTGATAAGATTTGGAAATTACTCTTTGAAAGACTAAATGAGACCGTAAGATGTCAACTATTTGTTGAAATGATGCAGGGTATAAAGTATAGAAACATCATGAAGACTCTTGGGTTGAGAACATCGAATGCATCAAGTGAAAACACTATTATGAAGAATCTAATGGATGCTTATAAGAGTGTGGGTAAGACCTCATGCTCAAAGTATAGTAATGTCACCTGACGTGTCATTACATCGACTTTGGTAAGCAGTTAAACAAAGAGAGCTCATCTCATTAGAAAGACGAGTGAACAAATGAGAATTAGTAGAAAAAAATTATCAAAATTCATTCAAAGGTGACAAAGAATTGAGAGTACCAATTCAAATGAATTATGGGCATTCTCGAGGAGACTACCACAAAAAGATAAAAATTGAGAACACTAATTGAAGAATATTGGAAGAATAACACAAGGCCATCTCTGAATCAAAGGGACGTGGTAAGAGGGAGAATCGATAGTCAAACCGTGAGCCACATCCAAAGCATTTTTTGGATATGACTCAAACCCAATTTTTTCGTAAATTTCAAAAGGATTATCCTCAAATTAGTATTTGTTAAAGATTTTTTGAAATGCTTAAACCTTTTTATGTCAAGATAAATCACACACACACCACTTGTTGTTGTAGACTACATATTGAATTCTCTAACCATTATGTTGTTTATCATTCTATGTGTTTGTATTTGCATACTAACGATGTTTTGCAGGATTGTGGCATAGAATCCCCACCAAAATATTCAAGAGAGTTTTTATCAAAAAAATTATGTGAGCAATACGGTGGCTTGCAGTGTATGCCAATATGTCAACATATGGAAAGCATAGATGAGGTGGGACAAAAACTTAGAGTAGAGTTCAGGAAGTATAAAACAATGGCATACACTACAAAAGATGGGTCTCAAGCATAAAGGTGTGATTTGGTTATTCAAAAGATTCCAGTGTATCAGTTTATGTCCATGTTTTGTGACAATATAGTGTATGAGTATGCAAGGCATACACATAGAGCCCGATGGCTAGACACACAATTCAAGCTATGCAAGAACACCTTTCTAGTTGGCAGCATAGTATCAGTGGTTGACTTTGCAGATATCTACACTCTATAGCCACAACATGAGGTGTAGTCACAGTATTACAACTCCACACAAGTTTTGATATTTGTGCACATAGCATTCATTCGTGTAGCTGATAGTACAGAGAACCAAAGGAAGATATTGAGGGAGTATCACTTTTATATTAGTGATGATCGCACTCATTCTCCATATTTCGTGCAAGGTTGCTTCCAGATGTTCTACAGTGATTTGGCTCAGAGGGGCATAGCATACGATCAGATAACTGTGTAGCACAGTTCAAGAACTCACGCATGTTTTATTGGTTGAGCAGGATGCATGTCATTATAGGTGTACAACATATGGAACTTTTGTGAGGCTGGGCATAAAAAGGGGGATCATGATGGTGCAAGAGCATGTGTGAAAAGAGCATTAGCACAAGAAGAGTTAAAGTATAAATATAGTACAAAGTTGACATATGCAAGATCAATCATCAAGTGGTCTAATGCTTCGATGGGTCCAGGTAATGAAGGTATGTCTTCAGTTCGTAGTTTTTTTTGGTTGATGGATGATACTAACATTACACCATATGAGGATTGTTGTACACTAATAGGATCGAGTGAGCTATACTCTTTCCTTAGCTCAAATGTAGGTTCATGGAGTATCGATACATGAAAGATGACATGCTTTTGTTCTTCATGTACAATGCAAGCCTGGAATGATTATGAGTCAAGGGAGTGGGTTGACAAGTTATCTTAGCCCACTTCACATGTATCACCCTCTAACGATATTGGAACTAACACAAATGGAATCATCGGTCGACTTTGACCACATATCAGATCTAGTTCAACCAAGTAATATATCTACTTGCTTAGTTTTTGAAATTCCATATTGTTATCTTACTTTGTATTGTATTCATAATGTTGACTAATTTCAAGAGATTTGTTGCACATATCAATGTAGGGCATGTTTATGTAGCTATTGCAGATGAAGACAATGGAGAGGGAACAAAATATTACTTGTGTCATTGTGTTGAGGCCAAAAATAAATTGGATGCCCCAATTATAGATGGAGAAAACATTGAATACCCTACAGGCTTAGTTGTTGTTACTAGAACATGGCTTAGAAGGTACCCACATAAGACTTTTAAACATTGGCTATTTCAAGACTTTGACATCCATCGTGAGATTCTTCATTACTCGAACCTTGTTGTGGCATCCAATGTTTGTTTGACCAAACATGGGGTTAGACCTTTGAACAAGACCTTGTGGAAGGTCCGTGAGTCTGACCATGAGGCAATACTTGACACAATAAAGAGTAGAGTAGACCCGGATGGTTTGTTGGATTAATTTGTAAGTATGCACATTGGTTCTTATTAATTTATACTTTTATGCACATTAATTTGTTTGATACCAATGCTAACATCTTCTTTTACTTTTCCTATTTGTAAGTAACCTACTAAAAATTTATTGGTGTCCCCTTGTAGAAAATGCAGATTTATGAGCCATCCAAGAGAATCTCAGCCAGAAAAGCAATGCAAAATCCTTATTTTGATGATCTTGACAAATCTCAATTATGATTTTAAGCCATTACAAAAGTGTGTGCGAAGCTTGGTGAGGGAATTTCAAGTTATTCATTTGAATTTAACCTTATCATGAGCACCTATGATGTAGAAATTATAAGAGCATCTCGAATTTCAAGTTATTTTATTCATGAGAGGTGTTGTGTGCAATAGGTATCTTGGAACTCCTAGTGAAGATGTATGACCAAGAGTGACTAAGTTGAGAGATTGGCATGCCTATCTATAAGTGCCTTCCATCTATTTTCATTTCGTTTCCATTTTGTATTCTCTTTCTTTTTCTTCTTTTACTTTGCATATTTGTAAGTAAACTACTAAAATTGATTGGTCTCTCATTGCAAAAAAATTTGATTTATGAGCCATCAAAGAGAATCTCAGCCAAAAAAACAATGCAACATCCTTATTTTGATGATCTTGACAAATCTCAATTCTGATTTGAAGCCATTATAAAAGAGTGTGTGAAGCTTAGTGAGGGAATCTCAAGTTACTCATTTGACGTTAACCTCATAATGAGCACCTATGATGTATACATTATAAGAGAATATCGAATGTATGAGTGACATTGTAAAAGATCTGTGAGAACATAGTGCCTAAGGCATTGTAATGAGATTTACTTGTAATGAGATTTGAATTTTCAAATGTAAACAAAAAGAAAAAGGTCATGTGAAGGTCATATATAATGTATTCAAAGTCTCAATAAGATCACTAGGTGATTGGAATAGCTATATAAAGAATTGAAAAGGCATGGAAAAGAGTAGAACTTGTATTATTGAAGAAATTAGTAAATAAAGGACACTATTTTCTATATTTGCAGCACTTTTCCTTTTTTGTTTCAATCTTGTGTGGATTGTACAACTCCTTAAATAGTTTTATTGTTGATTAGTTTTCTTCAGAGCAAGGAGTTAAGTTACTTTTGAAAGTATTTTGAAGTCTTTTAACTTAGATTTGAGGAAATAAGAATAATTTTATCATAACTAGTTTGTAACCCTGAATAAGGGTTTTGAGAGTCCATTAAGTGATAAGATTTCCATTCCACTAATGTAGGGTCAAGTAGGTTGGTGGAATGGATTGCAATTAGGTGTTTTTCAATTTGAATATGTGTAGATTCAAGGGAAGACAAGAATGTGAAGTTTTGCTGCTGCTCCAGATAAATTTCTGAGTTTTCACACAAGAAATGGTGCCTACAGACTAGGGTTTGGATAAATGACAGTTGCAGAGGATTGATGGAAATTTGATTACTATATGGAGACATATACCAATATGTCTAAGGAATTTACAAGTTTGTATGAGGTCTAGTAAGTGGGTTTTTAATAAACCTTAGTTTTCTTGAGCCTACAAGGGCATTTGATGAGGGTTTTGTTGTTTGATGTTATATTGAAACTATTAAATAGTAAAAGTGGAAGATTTGAAGGTTTTGAGACTTGATACACTACTTCCCAAGGTTATTTTATGGTTTGGAGTTGATTTCTTGATAGTTGATTCACAAAATTGACCTAATTTGAGGCACTTTCTAGCAGACAGTTTATTGTTCTTAGAAACTTTCCAAAATATACTATTCAAAGCTTTTTTTATGTATTAGTAGATCAAAATGGGTTTCTAAATATGTATTGGGTCTGTGGAAACACAAAGAAATTGAAAAATAATCACAAAACAAGTAAACTACGTTGTCCACAAGGCCAGTTAGGCCAAATTAACAAAGAAACCCACCTTTATTATTCCTATCGCATGCAAACCACCATTGTGCAACATTACACAGTCTTCCAAACCACCAATTCCTCCACTTTTATGGTGTGATAAGCCCTCTAACATAACAAACCCCAAAACCCTCTTCTTTCACAAGTTAGGAAAGGGTTTATTGAAAACCCATACTCCAAACCTTCCCACAGCCAACCAAAGATTGAAACACCTTCAAAAAGGTCTGCACAAGCTTAAAATTTCAAGAGATATTGCTTCCCCCAAATATTTCTTCAAACCCTAGTACTAAACCACCATTTTCTACTAAAAAATGCACCATTTGACATCTAGGGCATCACCTAAAAACCCTATATTCACCTCCCTTGCACACAAAAATTTGCACACATTTTTTATAACCCTAACTAAGCCTTTGCACTAAGTTACAAAAGCATACAGTGGGTGGAAGGCTTAATATGACATTTTAATGCACTCAAAACTCTTAAAACATGGTATACAGACCGACCCTTAGTAATTGGCTTCTAAAATGCACAAAATCACTTGAAATCCAACCAAACCAAAAGTAAAATGGAGTTAAGTCTACTGCCCACTAAATTCCATCCAAAAGAGAGCATAATCACCCTGTACAAAACTGTACTATTTAAGGAAATATCATATTTCTGGTAAAAATATAGAAAATTGCAAGGAAACAATGAATTTTATTGATCTTCTTCTAAGTACATGGTATATTTATGCTAGGCATGGTATATTTATTCTATGCATGGTCCTCTTTTGCACCCAAACATATGGAATCACTCTGAGCTACGTTCAACCGGCTCGATCCCTTAAGGGCCCAAAGTACAAAAGACCAACAATCTTTGACGGGGTATTACTCAGAAACCGTGGTGCTTACGAAATCTCCATTTGAACCTATGAGATCATGTCGGGCCCTCTACAATAATAACTCTCAATTTTTGTTATCTCAGAGTGATTTTTCTGTGGTGTCCAGTTTTCACTTGATAGAAAAAGTGTCAAATGCAAGCAGTGCAAAGTTGCAAAGTCGTGTAACTTTCATTTTGCAACTCATGTGACCAAAAAAACTGTTCCAATGTGTTTGAATAGGTATGTTTATGCTAGGCATGGTCCTCTTTCACACCCAAACACGCGGAATCGCTCTAAGCTACGTTCAACCAAATTTATCCCTTAAGAGTCCAAAGTGCAAAATGGCTACAAACTTCAACATGTTGTTACTCGGATACCGTGACACTTAGAAACTTATCGTATGATCTTATGGGATTGTGTTGGGCCCCTCTACAATAACCTCTCTCAGTTTTTACTATCTCGAAGGAATTTTCTCGCGGTGGCGAATTTTCACTTGGGGAAAAAGTTCTCAAATGCAAGTAGTTGAAAGTTGCAAAGTGGTGCAACTTTTATTCTGCAACTCGTGTGACCAAAAAAACTATTCCAACACGTTCAAATATGTATTTTTATGCTAGGAATGGTCCTCTTTGCACCTAAACATGTGGAATTCTCTGAGCTACGTTCAACCAGATTGATCCCTTAAGAGTCCAAAGTGCAAAATGGCTGCAAACTTCAACATGTTGTTAATCAGATACCGTGATGCTTAAAAAATTCTCATATGATCCTATGGGATTGTGTTGGGCCCCTTTACAATAATCTCTCTTGGTTTTTTCTATCTCGGAGGCATTTTCTTGTGGTGGAAAATTTTTACTTGGGGAAAAAGTTGTCAAATGCAAGTAGTTAAAAGTTGCAAAGTGGTGCAACTTTCATTTTGCAACTCGTGTGACCAAATGGACTATTCCAATGCGTCCAACTAGGTATGCTTATGCTAGGAATGGTTCTATTTTGCACCTAAACACGCAGAATCGCTCCAAACTATGTTCAACTAGATCGATCCCTTAAGAGTCCAAAGTGCAAAATGGCTGCAAACTTCAGCATGTTACTCAGATACCGTGATTCTTAAAAACTTATCATCTGATCCTATGGGATCAAGTTGGGACCCTCTACAATAACCTCTCTTGGTTTTTGCTATCTTGGAGGCATTTTCTTGTGGTGGCAAATTTTCACTTGGGGAAAAAGTTGTCAAATGCAAGTAGTTGAAAGTTACAAAGTGGTGCAACTTTCATTCTACAACTCGTGTGACCAAATAGACTATTCCAACGCATTTGAATAGGTATGTTTATGCTAGGAATGGTCCTCTTTTGCACCCAAACATGCGGAATCACTTTGAGCTACGTTCAACCAGATCGATCCCTTAAGAGTCTAAAGTGCAAAATGGTTGCAAACTTTAGCATGCTATTAATCAAATACTGTGATGCTTAGAAACTTCTCGTCTAATCCTATGGGATCGTGTTGGGACCATCTACAATAAACTCCCTCAGTTTTTTCTATCTTGGAGGCATTTTCTTGTGGTGGCGAATTTTCACTTGGGGAAAAAGTTGTCAAATGCAAGTAGTTGAAAGTTGCAAAGTGGTGCAACTTTCATTTTGCAACTCGTGTGACCAAACAAACTATTCCAATGCTTCCACATAGGTATTTTTACACTAGGCATGGTCCTCTTTCGCACCCAAACATGCGGAATCGCTCTGAGCTACATTCAACCAGATCGATCCCTTAAGAGTCCATAGTGCAAAATGGTTGCAAACTTCAACGTCTTCTTACTCGATATTGTGATGCTTAGAGACTTCTCATCTGATCCTATAGGATTGGGTTAAGACCCTCTACAATAACCTCTCTCAATTTTTGCTATCTCAGAGGAATTTTTCTATGGTGGCAAATTTTCACTTGGGAAAAAAGTTGTTAAATGCAAGTAGTTGAAAGTTGCAAAGTGGTGCAACTTTCATTTTGCAACTTGTGTGACCAAATAGATTGTTCGAACATGTCCAGATGGGTATGTTTACATTAGGAATGGTCCTCTTTCACACCCAAACACACAGAATCGCTTTGAGCTACGTTCAACCGGATTGATCCCTTAAGAGTCCAAAGTGCAAAATGGCTGCAAACTTCAACATGTTGTTACTCAGATTTCGTGACGCTTAGAAACTTCTCATTTGATCCTATAGGATTATCTTGGGCCCCTTTAAAATAACCTCTCTCGGTTTTCACTATCTCGGAGGCATTTTCTAGTGGTGGCAAATTTTTACTTTGGGAAAAAGTTGTCAAATGCAAGTAGTTGAAAGTTGCAAAGTGGTGCAAATTTCATTCTGCAACTCGTGTGAGAAAACTGATTGTTTGAATGCATTTAGATGGGTACATTTATGCTATGAATGGTCTTCTTTCATACCCAAACATGTGGAATCGCTCTAAGCTACATTCAACCGACTTGACTCCTTAAGGGTCCAAAGTTCAAAAAGGAAGCAAACTTTGACGGGCTATTACTCAGAAACTGTGATGCTTACGAACTATCCGTCTAAGCCTACATGATCATGTTGGGCCCTTCTACAATAACCTCTCTTAGTTTTTTTTAGCTTAGAATCATTTTCCTGTGCTGTCCAGTTTTCACTTGATGGAAAAAGTGTCAAATGTAAGCACTATAAAGTTGCAAAGTGGTGCAACTTTAGTTTTATAATTCATGTGACCAAAAAAACTATTCCAATGCATCCCAATAGGTATGTTTGCACTAGGCATGGTCCTCTTTCATACCCACACACACAAAATTGCTCCAAGCTACGTTCGATTGCCTTGATCCCTTATGATGGCATGCAAAACAATAGAAAAGAGAAACATACACACGACGGTTGAGAAGTCTGAGATTTTCATAAAAAAAGCGTATGATCATTGGTGTAGAGCACCTTGTTCCTCCATTTGATGAAGTAGGTCTAGTTCAGTGCTTTTAGTCATGATAATGTCAAATAAGGCCATGATAGGCCATTTTGTAATCTTGCTTTTAGTTTTGAGTTAGTGTGGGGTCATTTGAGTCAATTATGTAAGTACAATAGGGAGTAGGAATAAGAAAACAACATTGGTAAAGGCATTGGAAGAGATTACTAACATACCCCTATTGAAAATTCAGAATTTAGGCCTTAAAAGTAAGGCTATACGAGGTGAAAAGAAGAAATTGCTTGAGAATAAGTTAGAATAGGTTGGAAATAGGGTGAGGTTGTGGAGTTTGATGTGTTCAAAAGATCTGGAAGGACAGGGGAGGTCAAAATTATGTTATGGCATGATGCCCTAGTTGGGCAAAGAGGGGTTTTGAATGAAAAAGAGAGGTTTGAGGGAGTAAAACTAGGTAAAGTCAGGGGGAAACATAATTTGGTGGTAAATTAAGTTTGTGCAAGAAGAATGAAGAGTGTTGGAAGAGGTTTTGAGGTTGTATGAGGTCTGGATATGGGGTTTTCAATAAACCCTAGTGAAATTTGAGAAAAGTGAGGGTTTAGAGGATAGTGGGGTTAAATATATTGGAATCTTTTTATGAATCATTTCATGAAAGGATTAAATATATTGGAATCTTTTTATGAATCATTTCATGGAATACCAATTGAAAATGTGTTTTTTTCTTTTAGATAAATTTTTTTAGCATCAATCAATTAATATTCAAGATAAACCATGAAGGACAACAATGATCAATACTAGGGCTAACCAATTAATAAGTATACACGTGAATAAGTCAAGCATGTACATGTGAATAAGGGAAGCACAAGTACTCATAAACACATAAGCCTTGAAGTATACACACGAATACATAGTATACACAAATTAATACAAAGTATATGCATGAATACAAGGTATACTCATGAAAACATGTGAGTCACAAAGTATACATTAGAATACACGTAAGTCACAAAGTATACATGTTAGTTGTAAAGCATACACTTGAATACACATAACTCATATCTATTGAACCATGGATTTATAATGCAAATATGGACACCATCGATAATATAGATTTGTATTAACCAAATATCCATGTAGGCATACATCAATATATGTCAATATAAGTATAAAATATAGGTACAATATAGCCATATAGGCTTACGAGAATGCCATATAGGCATACAATGTCAAATATATCCAATACAAAATATGTACAAAAATGCCATATAGGCATACAACAAAGGGCTTTGGAATCAAAAGTCATTGCTCTCAATGCTCTCAAAATAAACTCTTTCTCTTTGCTTGTCAATCAGATGGTGATACGTCTGTCACTCATTTATGCTGTGGTCGAGGAGTGCTCCTACTACTCCTCCTAGTGTTTAGTTCTTGGTGAAGTCTTATCTATTAAAATAAGAAGTAAAGACATTAACTATATATAGAAATTATATTACAAAAATGATATATTTAACAAAATAATCACTTACCGCCATCTCATGATCACTCTCCATGAGGGAAATATTCACTTGCCCATGCTAAGGCGTGCTAAAGCCCTGTATAAAGCATCCAAATAAAAATTAAACTACGAATCAATAACAGTTTGATTTTTCACTAACTAACATCTATAACAAAAAAATTAAATTGAAATTTAGTAATTTGCCTCATACCTCCCCTGTGAGAGCCATCAAGGATTCTATAGCAGATGAAACATCAATCTCCATTGTCCTCATCACATTCGGAGGTGTTTTCGCTTGCAACATCTGAAAATGAAACAACAAATTATTCAATTACAAAAACTACAATAGCGATCCACATTATGACTTATAATATATATGAGATAATGAATTTTTTTTTGAGTACTTATTAAACTATATATTTCTTCCTATCATGCTTACTCTTTGCCCTATCCATATCTTATTCGAAAGCACATGTTTTTAGGCTTTTACCCATAGTAGCAAGTTGGTGAACCATTTGATAAAATGTCATCATAGATAAGTACAATAATTGTGGTGGCATAGAGAAGGAAATGAACTATTTGAAAAAATGCCTCAAAGAAATGGGGTCTCATGGTGATGGAATGCCATTACAAAAAAATACACATCATGGCATTCCATCACCATAAGACCGCAATTCTTTCAGGCATTTTTTTAGAGAGTTCATTGCCTTCTCTATGGTATTATTGCTTACTATTATGCTTTGAAAGAAATTTTTCCAAGCATCCAAAGTTTGTTGGAAAGCACCTATTTTAGGCTTTTAGCCATAGCAGGAAGGAAGTGAGTAGTTTGATAAAATGATTTGGTACACATGTATGGAAAATGTGGTATCATAGAAAAGGTGGTGAGCTGTTTGAAGAAATGCCTTGAAGAAATGTGGTTTCATGGTGATGGAATGGAATTTCATCACCATGAGACCGCATTTCTTCAAGTCACTTTTTCAAAGTACTAACTGCCTTGTCTATGCTATTGCTTACTATTATGCTTTGATAGATTTTTTCCAAGCATCCATAGTTTGTTGGAAAGCACCTTTTTTAAGCTTTTAGCTATAGCACTGAGGAAATGAACTGTTTGATAAAATGTTTTGGTAGACAAGTAGAAAAATGTGGTAGCATAGAAAAGGCAGTGAGTTGTTTGAAAAAGTGCCTCAAATAAATTGGGTCTCATGGTGATGGACATCACCATGAGACAACATTTCTTTGAGGCAATTTTTCAAAGAACTCATTGCCTTGTCTATGATATTGCTTACTATTATTCTTTCGTATATTCCTTCCAAGCATCCATAGCATAGACAAGGCAGTGAACTATTTGAAAAGATGTTGAGCAGTAAAAATCGGTCTCATGGAATGCCATGACAAGAAAATGCAATTGGAAGCTACTCCTAGACTTATTACTTATCTATGTGAAGTAATTGCATCACTACTTATGTTGACTTTCTAAACAACTATATTGTAGTTGAAATTTTGTCATCTATCAACATCTAGTTATTACTTATGGAATGTGAAGTAATGCTTTGAGTTTGAATGATGTGCAATGCAATGTAATCAACGATATGAATATAAACTACACAAATCGATTAAGTACAATTCATTGGTTAAACTCTTTATTCTATTACCTACGTGCAGGTTTGAATAAATCTACTGGTACCAGGAGGTGTTCCCTCGAAACCTTTAATATTAGCCTATTCAACATCCCAAATCACATATTAAAATACCATTCATAAAACAATGCTATTAACATGTAATAGATTTATAATTTTTTACTTGTTACATACCCCACCGATAGGTGTATTGCAAAAATAAGTAGGTGTAAGGCTGGTGTATCTAGTCTCAACACTGTGACCCTGCAATTTTATTAAAATCATAGAACTAAATTAGTTAATCTTGCATTTCAAAATCAAAATTTAATAAATTAAATTCAATGAACATGCCAAATTTTACCTGAGTATCAATGCAATACACCTCATGCAAATTGTTAGCTACCCTCTCTGTCTCCATACCTACAGAAGGATCCTATGTAGCAGCCTCCTGAGTGTCGGTGGGGTCATATGAATAAGTCACCCCACAAGATTGACACAAATGGTTTTGAAGGACACCACTCAAAGACTCCCTTGGATGGCATGTTGGATGACACTCTGGGTCAAACTAGTGTTGATCACCTGCAATGTATCTATGTTGACACTCTCCTTCATGATGGAAGGGATAACGACATACTCATGAGGCAGCCTAGCGAGAGGTTGTCTCCCTTGCCACGTAGGATCTGGTTGTGCACTGGGTCTATCATAAGCCGAATCCCCACCTCTCGTCCGTCATATCAAAATAATTTGGGATTTTGTTCAATATGAACTCATAGTATAGTTTTCTAAGGAAATACTGTGAGACTTCATAATTGTTGCGTAGTGGGTAATCAAAAACCATGTACCACCTATCATAAAAAAAGTTCCTAAAATATTGGTGGTGGCACCAATGAATAGGAAACCTCTTCACATATAGGGTAAGATTTTGGTTTGTGCATGTGTCAATGAATAATGAGCACAAATCACCTTTTGTAATTTTTAAATCCTTTACATCTTTATATGATAATTTATCGGCATAATAAGCCCTAGCCGCCTGCCTCCTATATTGCCATCCAGTTATTTGTTTACTAATTGAATCTACATTTTTTTAACATTTCTTTCAATGAAGTTGCTAGGGTCATTATTTCCACGGTTGAACCATTTGGATTGCTTAACCTCTTGATTAAATCCTCAATTTGATTTTTATTGTTCTCAATTTCACTCATTAAATTTTGATGAGTGCTAGGAGGGTGTTGAGGGATTGGTTAAGAAGGTTGTTGTTGTGCTTGATTTTGTTGTTGAGTATTTTGTTGCTCTACTTGTTGAGGATTTTTTGGGTTTGCAGGTTGATTTGCATCTCCTACAAATTCAAAAAATAAATATCAAATACAACCTAAAACTAACAAATTCAAAACAAAAAGAAAACAATCCTTACCTCTCACACCTCATCATCGATGTGGTGGCATCCTGGCGATGAAATAGCAACCGTTGATGAAGAAATTCACAAAATAGCTCCTCCTAGAATGCGAGCGCGGAATAATGGGGTTTTGGCTGCGGGCAACAAACAAAACATAGTCACAAGTAAAAATGAATCCATTTTCCTTTTTTTTGTTTTAATAGGTCATAACGTGAGTGCGTTATAAAACACTCACATTATGGGCTTGTTGTGGCTGAGCCTCAGGCTCAGCACACCAAGCCATAACGCGAGCACGTTATAACTTGCTCACGTTATGACTTTTCAAAACATTTAAAAAAAGTTGTCCATAAATTGGCTATCCATCTTCATGCACCCACCTCGGTAACTATACAAATGGAAAAAAAACACCATGATATGACATAGACCAAGGTGTGCAAGGTCGTCCACTTGCTAAAATAGATAGTCGTAGATAAGGAATGTCCTGACTCATACTAAGGGAAAAGTTTCCCTAGTCTTTTTGTCAAGACAAACCATAGACAACAAACAAATAAAAGATGAGTCATGAGACATCATTGCTCCTCTAAATCCTCCATGGGACATCCTCGAGGAAGCTAGTAACGTGACTCAAAGATAAAGCCAAAAGACAGTCGACAAACAACAGTCAAAGAAAAGAGAGTCATGATACACTGTTGCTTCTCTAAATCCTTCATGGGACATCCTCAAGAAAGCTAGTAATAGTACTCAAAGGTCAAATCAAATGAAAAGACAAGATAAACAAACCACAAAGTCAACAACCAGTAAAATATTTGCCAAAAATTGACATGTTTGTTTGATTGTTTAGATTGAGTAGATGATTGATTGATAGAGTCTTATTTTAGGAAGGACACATACCGTATAAGATGTTGATTCTGGTTTCAATTTTGTGACTATCTACGTAGGGCATGACAAAGCCTGGTTGCAGAAAGACATGTACCGTATAAGATGTTGAGTCTGATGCCGTTAATGTGACAAGCTATTTAAGGCTATAATGATTATTTGACAGTGTCTGTATTTAGGAAGGACTCATCATGTATAAGACATATGTTGATTATTTTGATGATGTATGTTTTCAGGAAGGACACATCCTGTAGCAGACATAAGTTGATTGTTTTGGTTTTTTTTTTGGCAATTTGTTTGATTGACCTAATGACATTGTTGACTTGTTCATCTTGTTGATGCATGACTTGTCTTGATGTTCTGACAATTTTTTGTGATAGATGACAATGTATGACATGACAAACCCTAAAGGATTGAGCTAGTGGGGCCTCGGGGGCTCATCGATTGATGGCCTTGCCTACGTTATAGATGTAAAGACCTCATAGTTTGACTAGACTTTGACTAACTAAAAATATTTGATTTATTTGATGATATCTGACATGTGTGATAGTGAATGTGATGAACCCTAATGGACTAACCTAATGCATCCTCAGGGGCTCATCAATTGATGGCCTTGCCTACGTTATACACGTAGAGACCTCGTAGTTCAACACAACTAATGACCTTGCCTTATAAACAATGGATTGAGTCATGATTTTATACAAACAAACCTAAAATGAATGACCTAATGCCTCAGGGGCACATCAAAAGATGGCCTTGCCTATGTCCAGTCATAGAGGTAATGTAGTTCGACAATGACAAAGACTGACTGATGAGACTGACTCTGACTCTATTTTTTTTATTTTTGACATGTTTTGATTTTTTTGTCTTTTTGAAATTTTTTGATGTTTTTGGATTTTTTTAGGGACATTTTTTTATTTTTTTGGATTTTCTCAATAGTTTACATCCTTAGAACAGCCACTGTAAAAACCAAATGATGTAAGTCAAGTGCCTGCCCCCAGTCGGTTATAAGACCAATTTATTATGAATAGGATGAAATGGGGATACAAAGTGTTCTCGATGTCAATTGTCTTAAGTTATGGAAAGGACAACCATTTATTATGGGTGATATATATAGAGGTGTGGATAAGAGAGATCAGTGATATGTATAAGGAAGTGAGATTGGAATGATGGTAGAAAAAGGAGTAGAGTCGACTACACATGGCACCTGTTTACTAGGTTTTCAGCATGGTACTTATTCAAAGTGCTATTGGAGTGGTTTTCACTATTGGATGACTTATTTCTCTTTACTATTTTCTTGATTTTTCAATTTTTTTGATGTTACAAAGATTCCTGTTTTCCAGGTTTTCAACTAGGTAGATATTTTTTTTGTATTTTTGATGATTAAGGCAAAGCTCTCAAAAGCTATGCGTAGAACCTCTTTAGATGAAGACTGTTGATTGGTGTTGACAATGGTTCTCCTTCGGGAGTAGAGAGTTGGTATGCTCCCAATCCAAAGGCTTCTATGACAATGTAGGGTCCTAACTAGTTTGGTTCAAACTTTCTTGGTTTTTCTCTTTCTGCTTGATTCTTTGGATTTTCCATTAAGACCAGATCACCAATGTCAAAATTTCAATTCAAGACTTTCCTATTGTAGCTGCGACGAAGATGATTTTGATCTACTTGGAGGTTATCTAGTGCCTTTTTCCTTCATTCATTCAGGAACTCTAGCTCATGTAGTCTTGACACATGATACTCTTCATCATCAATATGCCCTTTCAAAGATACCCTTAGGGAAGGAATCTAAAACTCAATAGGCAGGATGGCCTCATAACCAAATACCAAGGCATATGGAGTGGCACCGGTGGGAGTACAGATGCTTGTGTGGTAAGCCCATAAGGCAGGATTAAGCTGTAAATGCCAATCATGACCAGCATAATTGACAATCTTTTTGAGGATTTTGATGATTATTTTGTTAGATGCCTTAGCTTGGCCATTACCTTGTGGGTAATATGGAGTGGAAAAGTGGTGTTGGATGTGGAATTCTTCACAGAGGTGACATAATTCTTGGTTTTCAAATGGATGACCACTATCTGTGATCATGGATTGAAGCACACCATACCGCCAAATAATATAGTTTAAGATAAACCTAGAAATATATATGCTAGTAATGTAGGTCATAGGAATAGCTTCAATCCACTTGGTAAAATATTCAGTTGCAGTAATGATGAATTTATGACCATTGGAGGATGTAGGATGTATCTTACCTATGAGGTTGAGTCCCCATTGGGAAAAGGGCCATGGTGACGTTATTGGACGAAGCTCTTGTGTTGGTGCATGTATCAAGTCTCCATGAATCTAACATTGTCGACATTTCTTGACAAAGATATATGAGTCCTTTTCCATTGTAGGCCAATAATAACCTAGTCTCATAATCTTCTTAGCTAAGGTAGGACCACTAGAGTGGGATCCACATATACCCTCATGTACCCCACACAAGGTTGCTAGTGCTTCTTCAGTATCGAGACATCTCAACATGGTATTGTCTAGGGCACATCTTTAAAGGGTATCTCTAATGATGGTATACTTGGATGACTTACGAATAAATGTCCTACATTGGTTATTCGAGAGGTTAGGGGGTAGGATTTCGGCATGGAGGTAGTCATATATGTCCTTATACCATGGGAAATTAGGACCAACAAGTTCACACACCATCTCTGAATCTGGGATGTCATAGGCAGGGACCAAAAGTTGTTCTACCAAAAACTCGAATTTAGGCATGTTGCTAGGTATGTCCAAGAGTGATGCAATAGTTTCCATAGTGTTTGCTGCCTTGTTCTAAATGTAGGGAATTTTATGAAAGACAATCTTGTCAAAATATTATTTGAAACTATCTTCCATCCACTTATATGGAGAAAGCTTTTCATCTTTGGTTTTATAGTCATCATTCACTTGTCGGATTACCAGTAGAGAATCACCATAAACTTGTAGGTTCTTGATCTTCCATTTGATTACTATACATAATCCTATGACAAGAGCCTCATATTCTGCTATGTTATTGGTGCAAGGAAAAGAAATTCTGAATGACCTAGGAATGGTGTCATCTTGTGGCATGATAAATAATATGCCAGCCCCTAAGCCATGATTTGTGTGGGAGTCATCAAAATGAAACTTCCATGTCATTCTCATTTCAAGAGTGAAGATGAACTCATCAGGAAAATCTGCAACTAAAGGATGATCTGCCTTAATTGGCGCATCTACTAGCTAGTCAACAATAACTTTTCCTTTTATAGTTTTTCTTTCTAAATGTAGACATGGAAAATATACCAATCACACTTGATCCTAATTTTACTAACTCTAGTTCATCCTGAATCATCTCTTTGCTAATCATTTAATTAAATAATCTCTATTTAATTAAATTCATCACATTTCATCTCTTAATTTAAAAAATCAATTTTATCTGATCAAGTCATCATCTCCTATTAATTAAATAAATCATTTTTTATTTAATTAATCCTATAGTCCCTCTTTTAAGTAAATAATTCATTTTATTTAAGTAATCTCTAAAGTCATTCCATTAAATTAAATAAATTAATCTTTATTTGATTTAATTTAACACCATCTTCTTTAATTAAATAAATAAAAAATCTTTATTTAATTAAGTCTAAATCATTTTCCTCTCATTTTGATTTATTTCAATCTAAAAATCTAAATCAAATGGTCAAATCAGCTAATCCCTCAAATCTTGATTAATTTAATCCTAATCCATCAAAACCTCTAGGTTTTGCCACTTGCTCATGAAAATCAATTTATCAATTTATTAAATCATCTATTTTCTTTCAAAAAGGAATCAATGGTTGGAATATTGCTCAAATTTGAAATCTCCCCCAAAAAGGACTTGTCCCTTCCAACAAAGCATTTAAAATCTCTTACATGTCCTTTTCTTGAGCCATGTGCATTTTCTTCACCTTTCATCTCATCCTTCAAGCCATCTTTTGAATTTTGAATTTCCCCTTCTTTGTACATTCTTCAAACTGTGCGCATGCTCCTTCCATTGGCATGATGAAAAGTGGAGCTTTATCATTGGCTTATCTTTTGTCCCACATCCTTCTTGTTTTGCAATCCTCCATCATTCAGATCTATAAATAAGAAGTTCTTCTATTGATTTAGGGGAGACAACTTGAGGCAAAGTCATTATCAGCAAATTCGAAGCCAAGTTTATCCATTGTTCATCCATGTCTCCATTTTTATCATTTCATAGCTAGGTTATGCAGGAATTTCTCCAAGAGAGCATCAATCTTCATCAAATCATCACAAAGCTTACAAGGGATTGGGAAAGGGCCATTTTCCACATTAAAATGACACCAATTCCCCCATGGGATTGAGAGTTTGTTTGCTTTTAATAGGATTTAATCATTTTTATTTTTGTTCTTCATTTATTCCTTGTTCTTTGAATTTCAAATGAATTCTATGGGGAATCTTAGTTCTAACTTGCATTTTGATCTAATATTTTGTCTGTTTGCTATGTTTGTGCAGGTCTAGGATTGGGGTTCACACTACATATTGGATATCATATTCATTGAGTACCATTACCCATTTGGCTAGTCGTCCTGTTAATGCTGCTTTGCTAAGGAGATACTTCAAAGGATCTATCTTGGCGACCAAAATTGTTTGGTGGTTTAACATGTAGTGCCTAAGCTTTTGAGTAGAAAAAACTACTGCAAGACAAGCATGTTCAATGGTAATGTAATTTAGCTCATAAACTACCAAAGTGTGGCTGATATACTATACTACCCTTTCATGACCCTCATTATCATTTTGTGCAAGCAAGGCTCCTAGTGCTAATGTAGTTGTTGAAATGTAGAGAATCAATGGTCATCCCTCAATAGGTGGCATTAAGACTGGTGATGTGAGTAGGTAACCCTTGATCATTTGAAAAGCTTCTTGGCATTTACCTTTCCATACAAATGGTACCCCTTTTCTGAGTAGATGTTGGAAGGGATGTGTCTTATCTGCTAACTGCACTATGAATCATCTAATAGACTATAGTCTCCCTTGTAGTGTCCTTAGTTGACTTATATTGGCTGGTGGAGGCATGTCGATTATAACTTTCACTTTTGTTGGGTCCACTTCAATGCCTCATCTAGAATTGATGTATCCTAGAAATTTTCCTGATTTCATGCCAAATACACATTTCTTTGGATTTAACCTCACTTTGTACTCTTCTAGTCTTTGAAAAATATTATCTAATACCTGTAAATGATCAGCCCTTGTCAATGATTTAGCTATCAGATCATCCACATAGTTTTCCATGAGAGTATGTATGAGGTCATGAAAAATAGTGGTCATGGCGTGTTGATATGTTGCTCCAGCGTTTTCAAGTCCAAAGGGCATGACATTCCAACAATAAGTTCCCCATGGATAGGTGAAAGTTGTCTTAGGTTGGTCTTCAGTTGTGATTTTGATCTAATTATATCCTGAGAAACCATCCATAAGGGATAAAATTTCATATCATGTTGTTAGGTCAACAATCATATCAATATTCGACAGAGGAAAGTCATCTTTAGGACATGCTTTGTTTATATCTCTGAAGTTTGTAGAGATGCGGATGCCCCCTGTTGGTTTTGTCACTGGTACAAGATTGGAAATCTAGTCTGCATAGTCAATTGATCTGATAAATCTGACATCCAATAGTTTCTTTAGTTCAACCTTGACTAATAAAGCAATTTGTGGGTGCATTTTTCTCAATTTCTTCTTCACGGGTTTAACACTTGGTTGTAATGGAAAATGATGTAATACCAGTTCAGGATCCAGTCTAGGCATGTCAACATATGACATGCAAAGTTGATCTATCTTTGTGTGAAGAAGTTACAAAATTTAGGCTACTTTGTTTCTGTCAAAGATGCTGCAAAATAGACTAGTCGGGGATTCTCTTCAGTGCCTATGTTGATCTCCACAGATTCTTCCACCAACATTGGTGACTTTTCTTGAGCAACAAGGAGAATGTTCAAGCCTCCATGCTTGGGTGCCTTAGAGAGGTTTTCGTCCTCAGATGCGTCCTTATTTTTTCCTTTTCATCGTCCAAAGGTGCCTTTCAGTTTTCACCTGGGAACTCGTAATTTTTATTTTTTTCATTATTTTTCTTATTTTTGTGTCTAGAAGGTTGAACAAATTCCCCAAAATAAGCCATGTTATCCAAGTCGATGGTAAATCTAGCCTTATGATCACCACTAGGTATACCTTCTCACAGTCCTAGGAACTTAGCTATTGCTTCATCATTCTCAAAGATATCTAAGACAGGGGTGTCTTGTTGATCCCAATCGATAAGCTGGGGGAATACTAAGGGCATGTCATCATCAAAAGCATCAAAGTTCAAAGGAGTCAAAGTAAAGGATGAGTTATTGACATAGTCACACAAGTTTCTTACCAAATCCTCCTTATTCTTTTTTGTGGGCAAAGGTAGATTCTGGGGTGGGCCGATTGTCAAGGCTTAGTTATCATGAGTGGGTTTGTTAGGTTCCAAAGAGGTAGGATCAAGGGATTCCCAATAATAATGTCTAAGCCATTCCTCTTTTGTCAAAGATGTTTGTGGATGAGAACTAGATGGATTTTGCGAGGATTTAAGCATTTGGTCAAGTTCTCCAAATAGTTTATCAAGATCCATGACAGAGGTGGAGGATAGGGAAACCCACTCATATTCATTAGAGTCAGGGGAATCATAGTAGGCTTGGTTAGATGGCTCATTGGATGTATCGATAACTTCAAAAGAACTTACTTCCTCTAGTAAAGGTGATGTGGTACTAGAAATGCCAATCTGGAGCGGTTTAAACCCAAGCCCTAGGTCTTTCGGCCATTTGGAAACAATGATATGTTCAGTCCTCCCATTTTGATGTAAGCCTAACCTGCTATGTCCATTATATCCTTGGTCTTGCATTATCGTGAAACCCTTTCCATATTGATCTGTGGGTATCCGAGCAGGCGGAGGAGGTTCTTAATTATTTTCTTTGTATAACCAGGAGGTCACATCTTCTTTGTTTACGACTTCTTTACTTAATTCTCTCCATTTTGTGAAAAAATTTGTGGGAGGGATGTGTATGGTGACCACTGATTGTCTCCTATCTACTGTTGGTAAAATGTATGATTTAGGAGGAACTAGATGGCTAACACAATAAGATGCTTTCATATGATATTATCCACAACCCTTATCTTGGATCTCAACCTTAGGAGTGGAAGGTAATGATTGTGAAGTGGATATTTTGGAAAGAGTGGATGGATCAACATAGTGGGATGAATTGGATGATGAAGCTTCCTGGTTTATAGGCACCTATCATTGGGGTATCCCTCATAGGTTAGTGCAATACTGGAAAGGATCAGGATCACCATCTATTTTGATCTTGGTGCCATTGTAGAAGAATTTAAGACATTGATGGTAAGTAGAAGGAACTACCTTCATAGCATGAATCCATGGTCTACCTAGTAAAAGGTTATATGGGAGGATGAGATCCAAGACTTGGAATTTTGTATCCATAACCGTAGGACCAATTATGATGGGGAGTCTTACAACTCCCTTCGATTTTCATTCTTCATCATCATATTCCTTAATGAAAATTCTTTTGGTGGTGTCCACACATGCCTCTGAGAAGTGTAATTCCTTAACTAGTTTCAAGGTGCAAAAATTCAACCCTGCTCCTTCGTCTACGAAGACTCGTCTAACTTTCATTTTATGAACAAGAACTTCTAGGTGCAAAGGGTCATTATGGTTTGTATTCTCAGTTGCATAATCTTGTTTAGAGACAGTAGCATGATGATTTTTGGTTAGGTAACCTACCATCTCTTGGAAACGATTGACATCAGGGTTGTTTGGGATATTCGTGCTTTGTAAAGCTTTGTCTAGAATGGACCAGTGATCGAGGGAGATACACAATAGTTCCAAGATAGAGATTTGCATTTGGGTCTTCCCCAACTGGTCTAGTAAGTTATACTGATTCTTGGAAGTTTGTGGTGGTTGCTGTGATGGAGGACCTTGGATGGTTATCTTGGTTCGGTGAGTGTTGACAACACACTCGAGAATCTTCTTTATGGTAATCCTGCTGACATGCTCATCAGTGACTCAAATGTGAATTATGATTGTGCCACTATAATCATGCTTGGGATTAGCATAGTTGGCCGAAGTATTGGTCTTATTTCCCGAACTAGGGACTTTTACTTTCCCATGGTCATGTAGTGGATTAGAAAAGACCTTGTGATCAGTGTTCAAAGATGTTTCTTTCTATCCACTAACTTCAATAGTTTTGTTCTCGAAAAGATCCTATATGATGTTCTTCAATTATCGGCAATTTTGTAAGCTATGTCCCTTAGTTCGATGGAAATCGCAAAAGGCATTTTCATCCCACCAAAAGGGTTTAAATTTTCCTGGATCATATTGTCTTGGCTCTTGAAGCTGTATGAGGTTGTGTTGCAATAGTTGTTTGAAGACTGATTCGATGGGTTCCCCTAGGGGAGTAAACTCATGTTTTTCAAACCTCCTTTGTTGTTGTGGTCGTTGGGTGTTTTGAATAGTGTTGGGAGTTTGATTGATGACGTTAAGTGTGTTGGTGGAGGGGTTATGTCCTCTAAGTGTAATGACTGATCCTGCTTGTAGGGTTTTAGCATCAACAATCCCATCATTGGTAACGTTCCTGTTCTAAGACCAAAACTTGTTTTTGTCATTATGGGTATTCTGCACATTTGGATTTTTGTTTGGAATCTTGAGTTCACCCTTGTCTATGAGACCTTTTTATAGTATGAGGCCCTTTTCCACTAGTTCCGCAAATGAAGTACAACAGTGTACTCTCAAGTCACTTCTCAATTTTGAGTTGAGGTTTTCTTGGACTATAGTGACCTATTTTTTAGGTATTTCGATAGGGCATCTACTGGCTATACTTCTCCATCTCTGGTAGAAGGTGCTAAAGTTTTCCCCTTCCTCTTGTGTAGTGTGACACAAGGTTGCTATGGTAATTTCATTGTTGATGTTGAAGGAGAAATGTTTGATAAATTTTTCTTCTAGGTCACCCCATGATTTTATGCCATATTGGAGACCCGAAAACCATTCCAATGTAATTCCAATAAGGCTTCTCGGAAACAGTCTCAAAATATAGGTGGGGTCATATGTGACATCTATGCACATCATAGAAAATTCCCTTATGTGTTCGATTGGATTACGCTTTCCGTTGTACTTGGGAAAGTTAGGTATAACATACCCATGTGGGAAAGGTGTCATGTATAATGTTTTGTCAAAGGGAAATGGGCACACGCCCTTTGCTGAATTTTTTTGTTTGTTAGACACCGCCATGTTATCCATTTGTGTTTGGAGGACTTGCATTTGTGTCTGTAGGTGTCAACTTGAGTTAATGATTTGTTAGTTGGATTGTTTGGGTCTATGTACATGTTTTGAAATCCAATGTTTTGTGACGTATTTTGGTTTGGTGTTGGGATGTAAGGTGGATTTTGACTGGGGATGTTAGTGAAGGGGTTTTGATTTAGAATATGTAAGAATTGGTTTTGACTTGGAATTTGTGTGAATGGGTTTTGACTTGGAATTTGTGTGAATGGGTTGTGACTTGATGTTGGTTGATTAGGAATGGGGACATTTTGTGAAGGGATGGGTCAGCTTCCATATTGAAAGGAGGGTATGTTTCTTGTCTGTGACACCCCAATCTATGGTATAGTACTAGCGACGTTGACACTTGGTATAGCTATTGTCTATAGTATGGTACCAGTGACATTAATGATCGGTATAACAATTGTCTATGGTATGGTACTAGTGACATTGACACTTGATGTAGGAGCTATCATTTTAGATTTTTTTTCCTAAGAATAGGACTGAGGGGATTGGACGATGATGCCCCTATGGTGAAATTTAGGCCCTGTTTCATGCTAGATGTACCAAATGGAGATGTGTGTATTGTTGGGGCACTCTGTGTAGGTACTCCAAATGGTATAGTGGTAATCACTTGAGGTATAGTGGCACTAGTAGTTGTCGTGTTTGTCCCTTGGGTAGATGCAGTTTGTAAGGTATTGATGTCAAATCCAAAAGGTAACTTGGCACATTCTGTTAGCAATTTGGCTAAGGATTGTTGAGGATCATTTTCTAGGTAGTCATCTACAAAGGAGGAAAACTCGAGGTCTTGTGCAAAAACATCTATGTCTTCCACTACAATGCGTCCTTGTGGGTCTCTAGTGACGAATTTCTCTAACAAAGTTTTGTGGGATCTCAATGTGGATGTCCCTTGAAAAGGATTTGAGAATGGATTGATGAATTCATTTGGGTTAGCCATTTGTTCTCTTTCTTTCCTTTTAGATTTGGTTTCAACCATGTAAGATAAGCTCAAAGTGAAAGTGATGCAAAAACTAAGTCTATGGATGGTATGCTACTAATCTATGTTTTTGGGATTTTCTAGATATAAGGAATGAATGCAACCAATTTTTTGGTATTTTCTTGCAAATAAGGAATGTCTAAAATGATGCTATCCTAGGATGACTTTACCTAAATATGAAAAATTCTAAGCAAACTTCTAAGGTAATCAATTTTGGACAACTCTAAAAGAGGTTACCAACCACCTAAAGTTTAACCCAGGTTTCAATTTAGTTTTGACAAGGAACCTTTGTAGGACTAGGACCAAATGATATGGTGAGCTCCCAAACTAGAATTATGAGTTGGAAGGACTCACGTGTAGGACAAAAGATATGATGAAAAATGACTAGGTTCAATGACAATGTTCGTTGAAGCAAGGGTTTATCCAAAGCGTGGAAAGTTGACCTATTATAAGATCTGGAAAAGATGATTTCCCTAAAAGTTTAATCTATCTGAAGGTAATAAAGACTCCTAAGATAAAAGTAACATTTACAACTAGAATGCCTATCACTATGACTAAATGATACCTAAAGGATGTAATTGTCCAAAGTATGAGCAAAATTTCTGGTTTTTGTCCAAGGATCACTGTGAAAAGATAGATCAAAGAATGGTATGACTGTTTGGTTTCAAACTGTGACAGTGAATTTTTGTTTTCTAGTTATCAGGGAAATGCAGTTCAGCTTTACAAATGCATCACAAAATCTAATAGATGTGGTTCCTAATGTTAGATGTGGTCTACTAGTAAAATAAGTCTCAAGTCTGTGATTAACAATTAATTTTTGTTTTCTGGTAATCAGACAATTGCGGTTCAGGATGACAGATGTGTCACAAAATTTAGTAGATGTGTTTCTCTGTGTCATATGTAGTTTTCTGATGAACTATGTCACAGGTCTATATCAGGCAGATGTGACTCACTAGATTAGATGCGAATCAAGATTTGTTAAATGTAGTTTTTGAACTCAGACTATGTACTGGTAGACAAGGTTTGGGTCTGTGACAGGGCATACGCGTCGTTCCAGACTGCAAAAGTGAATCACTAGATTAGATGTGTCACAAAGGTTTCAAATGCAATTTTCCAGTATCAGGGGTGTCATTAGACTTGACATATGTGAATTGGGATATCAAATGTGGTGTTCTGATAAGCAGATGTGACTCACTGTGATAGGTGCGATTAACTGGTAAACAAATGTGACTCACTGAGACAGATGTGGCTTCCTGGTAAACAAATGTGACTCAATTTTTTGGTAAATAACAGATTGGGATTAGTTTTGACAGATGCGATTTTCTAGTTAAAAGTTATGATTTAGTTTGACAATTGCGATTTTCTGGTTAATAGTTGTGGTTTTCTGGCAAATGGCATATTTGACTGACTTTGTTTGTGATGAAATTTTGGAAAATAAAGACAATCAGAAAATAATGTGTTTCAAGTTTGACGAACATGAACATGTATAATTCCAAAAGACAAGTACAATCCTAAGGCTAACAGTGACAATATCTGTTGAGTTCTCACTTGGGTTTCCCCAGCTATGCTTATTCAGAGCAGATGATTAGAAGCTTGACCCCACTGGATCCACTCCACAACACTCACTTCTATGGAGCAACCAAACTTTAGTTCACATGAAACTCCCATGGAAAACTTTTCATCTCTACTAAGAACCGCATGAACTTGAGACTACTTCAAAGGTCCGACCTATTGCACCAAAAAATAGAAGGTTTTTGGTTAACTAAAAAAAATTGGCTCATAGTAAGGGCACCCGTTCAGGTGGCTATGCATGAGGAAAGATACAATGATATTGCCTGCATAACAAATTTGCACCTGTAATCCTAAGCTTTCCAGTAGGATTCACATTTGTATACGGGTCGAGAGTAGCTTAGCTAAAAAGCTTCATTGCCGGTTTGAGTCACCTTGGGGTGAGTACTTTTTCGCACCAAGGAAGACCCAATTTCTAGAGTCAATAACTATTTCTTGTGCACTTAGGATTACACAAGTGCGCAAGGGGAGAGGATACTTTAATTATTGAACCGGGTATTTAACAGATTATGCGCACACACCAAACATAGTAGATAGTGATTAATTTTAATCCCAAATGACAATTTTCTACTCTACTCAGACAATCTGTTTCAAAATTAGTCTTCAACAAGTGTCGTACAAAATAATTCATTAGTAGTCTCAATCTTTGTCTTCGTCGATTGTCCTGCAAAAGGGTTTGAATACTTGTCTTCACAAAACGTCCTGCAAACACTATGTTAACTCCTCAAAAACACACGATTCAAACTCTGAATTAGTCATAATAAAATTTGTAATTGAAAAATTCAAACGCATAATTCAGACAACAATTTTTTTTATATCAGTCAAATAAGTTTCATAGAGGCACAAATGCGTCGCAAAATATCAGATGCATCACAAAAATCATATGCAACTCACGAGATCAATTGCATCATTTCGTACTTCAGATGTGTCACGCCGTACTAGATCAATTACATCGTTTCATGCTGCAGATGCGTCGCGTCATACCTGTACCTACAAAACTCAAAATTTCTACAAATTTTTGCAAAGATCATGTCTTCAGGTTAGGTTCACCAATGTAACACAGTGAAACAAGAAAGATCAAAGCAACAAAAAATGCAAATAAACTTAAATGTAAACTACGCTAACAACAAAGAACAATGGAAAAGCTTTAAAATATAAATATCAGAACAATCTCACCAAATATATACGTAATTCCATGCATGACCTTGATTGTCCTTCTCCATTTTTCTATTGTATGATAATTTCCCTCAGATTCCTAAGTGTGCAAGTATAACCTATGATAGTATGATTCAACAAAACATTGAAGATTCAGATAATTGATTGCTTTCAAAAGTCATAATATTTTGGGAGGAGTAACAATGATGAAGGTCAAGCCAATTTATAGAAAATAGGGTTTTCGAATGACAGACTCAGATTGAAATATAGACAAACGATTAAGATTAAAAGATTTAGCATGCATTGAGATTAGTGTTAGTAATAACGTGAGTGATAATGCATAAAAGATGGGAATTAAGATTAACTAATAATTTAATCTTTAGTTGAAAGTGTTTGAAACTTAGAAGAATAACAATTGCATGTAAAGGATAAAGATTGAATAGAGGAAACATTCTGTTGGAATGCACGAATGAATGAATTAATTAATTAAAGTTATTTAATTAATAAATGTGTGCACGCAGAAGAATAAAACAAGATAACTGACTGATTAAGATGGAGAGTCTATTCGTTAGAAATAGACAAATATTAGATTAGGAGATAACAAAATGATTTAATTAAATCTCGAGTTAAGTGGTGAATGAATAATTAGATAACTAGACAATTATCTAATCACAGAAGAATATGCTAAGAAAAAATATTTTTATGAATTAAATTATTATTTAATTCAACATTCGAAATTAGAGAATTAAATTAAATAAATTAAGATTTATTTAATTAACTCGAGAAAAGGTTAATGAATAATTAAATAATTAAATGATTATTTAATTATAGTTGAAAATGTGATGTAAGATAAATTAAATAATAATTTATTTAATTTATGAAAGGGGATAAACTAAATTAGCAACGTAATTAAATAAATAATATTTAATTAATTAATCAAGATTTGATAATGAATTAATTAAATAGTTTAAAGTTTTTTAATTAATAGATGACGAAGGACATTAGAAAATAATTAAATAAATTAACATTATTTAATTATGACAATGAAGGTACGAATTATGAAGAAATTGAAGTCACAGGCCTAGACCAATTTTTAGTGTCTGCAACAATTTACTTGCATTTTTAGTTCATTTTGCATATCACAATGTGTTTTCAAACACTTTGGATTTCTTTAATTTTTAGTCATTAGTCAATATATCTTTTATCATTTCTTTGCATTTAGGGAATTCTATTTATACATATTTCAATCATATTTGTGTTAGTCTTGAATGAACCCCATAGATTATTGGGATACCTTTCTCCTTTTAGGTGCAAAACCCTAGAAGTGTAAGAGAGTGTCTATCCCCAAAAATTTACGGTTCATTTTGGTGAACTCTTTCTATTTGGCTTCTTTATCTTGTTGTACATCGCATTCAATCTATCTTTTTTCATATGACAATGTTTTTTCCAAACAAAGTGCATTTTATTAGTTTTGCATTAATAATCCATCTCTTTTATCAGTTCTTTGCATTTAGGACATTCTATTTAGACATATTTCAATCATATTTGCATTTAGTCTTGAGTGAACCACATAGATTTTTGGGATACCTTTCCCCTTTTAGGTGCAAAACCCTAGAAGTACATAAGAAAGTGTCTCCCCAAAAATTTATGATTCAATTATCACTCTGGAGATTTAAACTTAGGAGTTCTTTATTCAATTAACTAAGAGCTTTTATGTTAATTGAATTGAGCAATTATTAGGGTTGCTCCTATATAGCACTCAACCCTCATTGTATTATCACTCTGGAAATTTACTCCCAAAATCTCAACCTTTAAGGACTCTTGTTTTCCTTGAATATTCTTGAGGTTCATTTTGTAGCTTTTTCTTGTTGAGGAATATTGCAATTCTTTGTTTGCAAATCTCTTGCATGCAAGGTGTCTCTGTTCATTGTTTGATCCTGTGGCTCGTGGTTTTCTGGTTTTTCAAAATTCTAACATGGTATCAGAGCCTCGATTCAGTGAACCCCTTCTTGATTCATGAGTTTTTTCTTCAACAAGGGTGATAGGCTGGAGATTTGGAATCCCCTTGCTTTTTTTTACAATTTTTGGAGGTGGGCAAATTTTTGGTGCATTTTGGATTAAAAAAAATCAATATCTTTTGCTTCGTGTATTTTTGAGAAAAATGATTTTTGAGTTTTGTTCAAAATCACAAAATACCATCTAGGTATCTACTAGATTTTGTAGATAGTGAACAAATCATGCAAAAACGGCTGTCAAAATAGCCCAATGTAGTAATTTTCCTTACAGGTGAAGTTTTTTTTTTTACCAAATCGCATGTTCTATTGTTTGGATTGAAAAACACTTTCTGGGTTTTGTTGGAAGTACTAGAATATTATTTGGGTATCCATTAGTTTTTGCATACAATGAGAAAAATTTTCAAAAATAAAATCAAAAGGGTTGTTTTTGTTGACTATCAGCTAGCAAAATTGACCCCATTTTTTAAAAATGCATAACTTTTGTATACAAACTCCATTTTTTGAAAATGAGATATCATCAAAAAGATGGTTCTTCCAACTTTCCAGTGGTGTGGGTTGCATCACCTAGTTTTGCTACTAGTGCATTCTATAGCCTATTGAAGTCAAAGGTGTTGTTTTCAATCCTGAGCTCATAAATTTTTGACTAATTTTTCTATTTTGTGCGATTCTAGCGACATTGGAACCATTTTACAGAGCTCTTCATAGCCATCCATGCACTTTTTCTAGATTTCTCTTTAGGTACATTTTATTCAAGTTTTTGTGTTTTCACACTCTGGTGAATTACTTGGACGTCTTAGCTCCTAAAATTTTTTCATTTGCATGGGATGACTTGTTTTTGGTTGTTCCATATGTATTTCAAGTATTCTATTCTATTTGGATATTGTAGTTATCTTTTTCATGTGCATTCTCTTTTGTAGATGCACTGAGATAAGGTGCCATTCTAGTGTATATCTTTTTTGGGTATTTTGCACATCCTATTGTGCCTTTTATAATCACACTATAATATAAAGTGTCATGGGGGGTTGATGTTTTCCTTTGGTTTGCTATCACACCTTTGTTAAGTGAGTGTCCCTTCCACGACAACAATGAATCTCAATGATTCTTGGCTCATGCGTGTGTGCCTTAGTTTGCACACCCTTTATTTTGTAGAGTTTTTCTCCTACATGCACTTCTTGGATTCACACAATTTCAGTGTACCTATCTTGGCTCTCCCTTTTCAGCATTATGGGGGGGTTTCTACTATTGGTGCTAATGCTTCCTTGGTTTCATTTTGGAGTGATCTATGTATCTAGTTCTTGTTCCTATGTAATTTCAGATGTAGTGTACATCAATGGTTGGTTACATGCATTTTAGTGAGATGGATAATTTACAATATGGACATTCTTGTATTCCTATTTTTGGAGGTTCTTCTTTCAGAGCTATATCAGTCATCATTCGATATCATTCTACAACTTCTTCATGATTCAACGATGTTCTACATGTTCCTCTTTTTTGGGACATTATTTTGGTTGGAGGCTTCTTAGTCCTTCACCTTGATTTGGAGGATTTTTAGTCCTTCATTTGCCTTTTTCCAGGAGCTTTTAGAGAGGAGTTTTCTCCCACTGTGGTTTTCTCCTTTTCTCCATTTATGAGAGATATTTTGTTTGTACATGGGTACCTCACTAGACTTTATTTGTCGAGATCCATAATGCATTCTTTTTTAGGGTTTTTAGCCACTCCCTAAGTTCATCTTAAGGGAGGGTGTTAGAGTAATCATGCATTAGCTAATAATTAATTAACCTTTAATTAATTATTAGTCTAATTTATTCTCATGCACTTAATCTAAACTAAGGAGTTCTTTATTCATTTAACTAAGAGCTTTTTTGTTAGCTGAAGTGAGAAATTATTAGGGTTGCACTCCTATATAACACTCAACCCTCATTGTATTATCACTCTAGAGATTTAAACTTAGAAGCTCTTTATTTAGTTAACTAAGAGCTTTAGATCATTATATCTCATCACATGTGATGTTGACACTTGTCTTGATCTAATCCCTTTACCATTTAGGGTTGCTCCTATATAGTAGTCAACCCTCATTATATTATCTCTCTGAGATTTTCTCTTCTTCTCTTCAACTCTCAACCTTTGAGGAATTTTATTTTCCTTGAAGATTCTTGAGGTTCTTTTGTAGCTTTTTCTGGTTGAGGAATATTGAACATATTGTCTCTAGATATCTTGCATGTGTTCCTTAGTTTGCACACCCTTTTATTTGCAGGTTGTTTCTTCTCCATGCACTTCTTAGTTTCACACAGTTTTAGTGTACCTATCTTGGTTCTCCTTTTTCAGCATTATGGGGGGTTCTCGGTTTCATGTTTGAGTGATCTACGTATCTAGTTCTTGTTCCTATGTAATTTTAGATGCAACATGCATCAGTAGCTGGTTACATACATTTCAGTGAGATAGATCATTTACCATATGGACACTCTTGCATTCCTGTTTCTAGAGGTTCTTCATTTTAGCACTATATCAATCATCATTTGACAATAGTCTATAGCTTCTTCATGCTTCAATGATGTTCTACTTGTTGCTCTGATACCATGTTGTTCCATTTGTATTCTCACTATGATATAAAGTGCCATGGGAGGTTGATATTTTCCGTTGGTTTTCCATCATCCCTTTTTCAAGTGAGTGTCCCTTCCATGATAGTAGTGAATCCTAGTGATTCTTTCCTCATATGTGTGTGCCTTAGTTTGCACACCCTTTTATTTGCAACTTATTTCTCCTCCATGCACTTCTTGGTTTCACACAGTTTCAATGTACTTGTCTTGGTACTCCCTTTTTAGCATTACGGGGGTTTCTACTATTGGTGCAAGTGAAGAAATTAAGGGAAAACATAAATATCAAGCTAGCACACTTGTGCAGAGTACTAGGAGAGTCTACAGCTATCACATAAAAAATCTAAATCCCTATGAACCTTATGGAGGTAGAATCCACTCTGATTAGTACACAAGGGTACATAAAGTGCTACAAGAAAAAAAGTAGTGGTACACATCATTGGTGTAGTTGAAGGTCATCTACAAACATATTCTCTCAGTAAATTGAGTAGCATGTATTTGGGACAAGACATAATTTTGAAAGGGGGGATGATGTTGGCAAGGTACAAGGCACAAAGTAGAACCTACCACAACCCACTACAAAGCATGTGTGGATCATCAAGCTAGAAATGGAGATAGGTTAAGGGGTGACCTATAAGGTTGATGCATCTATAAGAGACTAGGCATTCATATATATGTAATAGATAATAGAATAGAGTAGAGGTGATAACATATAATAGAGATATAGAAAAGGGACAATAAGGAAAAGCAGTGACTAAGACCTTCTTATTTGTAATGGTTATCTAAATATATATAAGGAGTGATAAGGATTTAATGGATATGTGTGTTATTAAGGATTATTATTTATGGTTAAGTTATATCTAAATTATTGTTAGATATAGTTCCTTAGTGCACTTACTATTTTCTACCATTGTACCCTTTGGGGTATAAACTGACTACATAAGGGATACCAAGGTATAGATATTCAAATTGTAATTCCCCATTTCCTCTTGATAATAGGTACCCATTCCCCTATCCCTATAATTAGGCTCAAAATTTTGTCATAGGTTCTTCTTTGTCATCATTTTCTAGATCTGTATTTGTTTTGTCTATCTTTATTATTATCTATGCAATAAATTGCATTTTCAAATGTAGGGTTTATTTCAATTAGGCTTATTAAAACATGCATTGAAGTTCTGCAACTTACAACTTGTTATCAATCAGATATGCACCCTATGTTAAATTTGTAGAAATTTAACTATCTGTTGACACATGGAAACCTTCTTCAGATGTGGGTGATTTGAATGAAGAAGGAATCTCCAAAGTGAGCTAGTTCTCTGAATGATGAATCTATTCTAAATGATCTTCTGAAGGAAAGAGTTAGAAAAAAAACTGGAATGAAACCTAACTTAAAGTTATTTTCAGAACTTAATGGTGACTAAATGATGACTCTGGTTTTTTACCCACAAACAGCTCTCAGAAAACAACAATACTTCACAATCTCTCATGAACACTTAACACATAAATGATTTGCATGAAGATTCAAATTTAAATACAACATGCAACCTATATTTTATGAACTTTTTGCATCAAGAATTACAATTTCAGGACATAACAAGGATTCTATAAACATAAATCACAATATGACATCAAACTAAAACTACAAATAGACACAAAATTGAGAAATAGGAATGTTGCTTTATTCAACTGAAGGAGTATCAAAGTCTGAGTACAAATTTCTGCTTACAAAACTCTCTGTTTCAGCATGAGAGGAAGAAATAATAGTTTGGACTGAGAAAAACACTAATTTTTTCCTCAAGATATATCACCAAAACCCTAATCCGAGCTCAAGAAGAAAGCTAAAGGAAAAACATCAAAAACTGCCCCAAAAAGAGTAACTAAAATGGAAAACTCTCACCCTTTGCATGTAAATGTAGAAAAGCACCTAAAAATAGGCCTGCTTTGCTTTAAAAGCAAAAAAAAACCTTATCTCCTCTCCATGTAGCTCAAATCCGACCAAGGAAACGTCAACACTTTTTTGCCTCTCAAACTGCTAAAAATAGCAAGAAAGAAAAAATAATTTATAAGATATTGTTTTAACTTCTGCTTTAAAAAACATGCAGTTTTATTCCTAATTTATTTTGCAACTAAAGATTAAAAAATATTTGTAAAATAATAAACCTTATCTCTCCAATTACACTTTGATTTTTTCCTTAAAAATCATAAAATATAAGGCAATCCCCATTACTGTTTTAATTGATTTCTTTAAAATCAATTTGAAAACCAAACCTAAGTCATAAAAAATTATTCTCCAAGGCATCAATATTGTTCAACATTCTTATTTTAATTGATTTTCCTCAAAATCAAATCAAATCAAATAAAAAGCACTAAATCACTCTCCATTTTTTTACTAAGGAATAAGTTTGACAATACCTAAACACCTAAAGTCTTAAAACATGAAATATTTATCAAAACAAACCTAAAGAAATAGGCATATGGAAATCACTCAACCTTACAAGGCTTGGCCTAGCATAGAGGAAAATGCATAGAGGGTAATTGGCCACATAAGGTTTAATATTTCAAAAGTTATGTGATAACCTGCATAAGTCGAATTAGGGCATTGAGGATTGACAAAACTAAAAAAAAACCCTAAATTCGCATTATGCACTTGGTGACTTTGGAGAGAAAGCTCCGCAAGAAGAAAATGTGCACCACCATGAAGAAGGTTAGGGTTTTTTTTTGAGCCTCCATTCGAGCCCTTTCCTCTTTGAATCTTCACCATATTCAGCCTCCACTGCTCATGGTAAGCTTTATTTCTATCTTCTATTCATCCCTTGGCTCTTTTGATGAGAAATATGGCCTCAAAGGCCGTGACCATTACATTTTTCTGATGTATTTTGTGTCACTGTATT
The DNA here is from genome assembly GCA_007258455.2 of Sequoia sempervirens. Lineage (NCBI taxonomy): Eukaryota > Viridiplantae > Streptophyta > Pinopsida > Cupressales > Cupressaceae > Sequoia > Sequoia sempervirens. The sequence continues at coordinate 87,432 of VDFB02175949.1, read as the reverse complement.
TTCCTGACTTTTTCATTACCTCCTTGGCCGCCATGAATGTGAGCTCGAGCTTTGCATTTGAAAGCTCTGTGAGAGCTTGGCCACCATGAATGTGCCTCTACAAGTGTGACTTGGTAAGCCCTCCTACTCCATTGCTCCTCTGTATTTTTCTATCAAACTAAAGCTCCTAGAAGCTAATGATTACAAAAGAATTATTGTCATGTTCTCAAAAATAACGAAGAACCATTGCAGGCCGCACCAAGTATGAATTCAATCTGCACTTTTTGTGAACTCAAAATGTTGTCACAACTTCAAAAATGGCTTTCTCCTTCTCTGTTTTCATTTTCTACCCAAACTCTCACATGGGTATCTAGCTTTGAGAAGAAGGAAGGCTTCAACATGCACTGCCTGTCAGGTCCATTTTGAGCATTTATTGTATTTTCCATTATCTTCACACAATCTCAAAAAGAGAAACTCTGTTTTGTAATAAAGAAAACATCCTTTTCACATTTTTTGCATTTTCTTGTATCTACTGGGCTGGACCCATAATGTATTACATGTATTTCTTGCATCTTTTGTAAAAATCCCTACATGGGTAAGCTAAAAAATGGTGAAAATTTTGTATTTGAAAACAAAACCCCATGTGGGTATTTTGTAACTTGAAAGAAACCACTCATTTCTGTACTTTATGTGAAAACTCAATATGGGTATGCTAAAAATAGTGGTAAATCTGCATTTTAAATAAAAACCCTCATGTGGGTATTTGTGAAAATGCAAGAAAACCTTTATGTTATCTTGTAGCGGCATTGCACTTGTAGATTATGACTATTTTGAAATGAACACCACCTTTTGATTGTATTGAGCATTTTGAGTTGATAACCCAACATGGGTATTCTATTTTCAAAAGGAAAAAGCACTCAAAGTTACACCAGTTACTACACCTTGTTAACCCTAAGATTGTAGATGATCTCAGAAATTTTTTCATTCCCTTGTTTATAGATTCATAACCTCTTTCACTGTTCCTCCATTGTACTAAATAAGAAAAATCCTCTGTCACTTGTGCTTCACATTACTTGCTTGTCAAAACGCAACTTCACTTGTCCTGAAAATGACATTCATTCAGTATGATACGTGCCTGCCGTTGTTTTTCTTGTTGGAATAGATCTGGGACAACCCCTTGTCTTTTTCTTATACCTACTATAGCAACATTAATGTTCCATAGGTCGCTTTGATGTTTACTATCATTCATCCTTTTTACTTAAATGTTTCAGAATCATGCATTCTTAGCTGAAAACTTCATAAGATAAAGCAATACTTACTTCCCATGCTTCAAATCATATCCAGATTTAGCTTCTCTGCTCTACTTGCATATTGCATTTACTTGATCACTTAGCTACTTTCCATAATGCTATCTTATATATGCAAGCCGGTCTTAAACACACCCAAAATTTCATTGACACTCTTGCATTCAAATGACTGAACAATGCCAATTTACTTGTGCTTTAGCATTCCTCATACATTTTATAATTAAATGAAGCTGTTGTAAATAGCTTTCAATTCTCCAATTCTGCAGCTTGATTTCATGAATTTTATATGTATGCCTGTTCACTATCATCATTATGACATAAAACACTTCCCGATTTAGAAAAAAACACCATGAAACAACATGAATAAATGTGAACAGAAGACAAGGCAACAAAAAGTAATTAATATGACAACAATATTCAACTTTTAGAATGAAAATGAAGGATTTCAGCTGAATTGAATCCATTAAGTTTATTGTCCATTTGTAATATTCATTTCATTACTCAGACTTGATTGTTATGAATGGACAATAAACTTAAAGCTTTGATAGCTAAAAATCCATTTTACTCCTTCATGAATGGCTCAGATGAGCATGATAATTGTACTTTCTTATTCAACCCACTTGTAAGTTTAAGGGGAAACATGCCGAGCTCTACCCTTGTGGGATCCCATTTTACTCCACATTCTTTATGTCTTCATAAGATGATCAACTTCATGACTTTTCCTATACCTGCACAGGAAACAAACAGTGTTAGCAAAAAATAATATATTATTATGATGTTTACACTTTCAGCTTTGATTCCTACACTTTTCTTGATGTTTCAGTGTATTGTCAACAACATTCTACATTATTGTTGGTGGTTCATGTAGGTATGTTCATAGTCAGAGCTCTAACAACCCACCTTTCTCCTACAGGTCGATCGGAGCTCGAGGACGAAGGATGGTGCACCCCTTCTGCATCGGCCATTAGCAACAGGCAATGATGATTTCATTCATGCTTATGTGATTTCTTTTCCTGCATCTTCAATAGTGTAGCATGCTCCTTGTGATCCATTGTGATAGTTACATCCACGACTTGTGTGGATTCTTTAATTTATCTTTCTACTTTTCATTCTGAAAAGAAATTTATCAAAATACAAAAAATGTACCATCATTTGTATTCTTGCAATCAAATGAAATTTGTAATTTGAATAGCATCATGAAATAAATGAAAGCACTTGTTATGCTTAATCATTTGTACATTCAGTTTTGTACTCCATTTGACTTGTAAAGCACTGAACAACAACTCCTGAACCAATTTTCTCAAACAATACATAACTGACACTTGATAAATGTAGTGCAAACAACACCTAATGCACATGCAGAATAACTGAACTTCCACTTTAAGATATAATAAATTAATCAGCTCTACCAATTGATATATAGTGAAAATTGGTAACATTTTGGCGATTTTTGCTGAATGCTTGCTAGCTAAGCATTAGATCAGTTGCCTTTTAAAACTCCTTTGGGCACGGAGTCAAATTTTCCCCTTCATGAAACTCAAAAATTTGAACAACAATACTCCAAATAGCAGCAGAACAAAAAACAAACAATGCAAAAAGAAAAAATAATAGGCTCTGATGGCCAACCAAAACATGCACGACAACGCTTAGGGAAAATAAAAATACTGAAAAGAAATGTGCGTGAAGCACTTATTTGCAGCAACTACTCTATCCTACACTAAACGAGGCAAAGGTTGTTTAAACAAAGCCATTAACTAGTTCAAAAAAGTAACTTCCCTTTCTTTGCAATCTGCAAAACTTGATCAGCTTGTGAATCCACCAAAAGATGTGGGGAAATATCAAACATTCAATAGTTTGTTACAACACCCTTCCAAGCAGCAAAAAGTATTCACTTACCCATGTTTCTTGACTTGTGAACTAGTGATGATCAGGTGAAAAAATGAACTGATTGTGCACAATTGGATACCTCATTTGAGGCTCGAAATTAACATTATCATGGGGCTACTCCTCCTTTCTCATTTCCAACTAAGCTAGGTTCCTAATAGGGAATCCCCTTGAAGGCTTCAAACTGGAAGGAAAGCAACCTAAATGACCAGTGACGACCACATCACCTTCACCTTGCATGTTGGCCTACCGTACTGACTCATCCTCCATGGTTAGTGAGCTACCTTCCAAAGATATTGACATATCCTCTAAGCGTGAGTAGAAAAGCTCAATGTTAGCCTGGAAAACATCCTCTTGCCTACTTTCTCAAGAACTTGGAAAGATACCAAGAACCTTACTTTGGACAGCAATTTCCGGCTTTCGCTCAACTTGATTTTGTTCTATTCGAGCTATTGTACCCTGCTTATTAGGGTTTTGACATTCGATAGCCATGTTATCCCCATTTCTTTGCGAACAGACCAACACCTTATCAATGCCATTTTCATGGCTTTTCTGACCATAACTTGATGGCTTTGTTAGTTCACATGCATTATCTCCATCATTACCAAAAAATAAAGGGAGCTCTTTAAATAAATTAGTCAAACCTCAAGTTTGGACACCCCTTCTGCCTCCTTAAGCTGTTGCTCCACGCTTCCTCCTTCAAAAGATGAGTGTTTGGCATCTAAGTTTGAAACAAAAACCTCAAGGTCATCCCAAAACATGTCTTCTTCACTCTCATCTTCAGTTTTGTGTGAAGGGAGACTAATTGCTACCTTGTGACAACTCTCCTGAGGTATCAAAACATCAGAGGTCTGAGCTTCTTCTTTCTATTCTGGAGCTGGTACGGGTGTAATATGAGATGTTCTTTCCTCACTATCCACAAAAAATGGTAATTCATTAAATAGATCAAGCAGAACTTGAGAACTATTGATCATCTCTTGATCTCGAATCTGTTGTTCCTCAAACAAAGCCTCGTCCATCTCTTGCAAAAATTGCTCCTGATGTTCTAAGTCTTCTTTATCGTTGTACCAACTAGATACGTAGAAATAGTCATCGACATTTTGTTGCTCCAATGAATCAACCTTCTCTGCACATGCAACACTCTTAGGTTCAGCTGAGAAAATGGTGCAATTAGTAGCAACCTCCTACTTTGTATATTGTTGTTCTAGTTGATGCTTTGAAAAACTTTCATCATCTTCCACAAAACAAGGTAGCTCATTAGTGAAAACATGGAAGGATTCATTAGGAGAAGGCTTCTCTTGTTCAATCTTCTGCTGCTACAAATGGTAAACTTCCAAAGCTGGACGCAATGGATTTACCTTTCTAAGCTCCTCAATAAATAATAATATATCCTGATCAAAAGGTTCACCCATAGATTCTTCAGGTGAAGAAACTTGGGGAAATTCTTGGGTTTCCTACAATGAAAGTTGCTGCTCAAGGGGCTGATCCACAGCTATACTAGGCTGACTATAATCATTTCCCTCAACTTGCAAGGGATGATGGTCTTGGAAACTTGGAATGTCAAGTTTAAGAGGCTGGCTCGGGGAGTTTAAAACTCTATCTTTCCTAAAGCTTGGGATTTCAACTTTAGGTGTGCTAGGAGACTCACCTTGTGTAAAGCTTGGAAATTGATACTTACAAACCTCCTCTCGAGTAGGCTGACATAGGGCTGCAGGGGACATTGGAACTTTGTACCTTTGTGCCTCCAATTCTTGCTCATAGAGATAGGCCTAATAAGCCATCTCTTCCTGCTGTGGGTTATACTCGTGCTACCTTTTGATCTCCCCTAGTTGCTTGTGAAAATCAAACAACGTACTCTTTATGCTTGCAATCTCCTCCTGCTGATCTATTTCACCCATTTTCCTTTGATAGCTCAACAATATATCTTTGAAACTCAAGTCTTCAATATTTTGGGGCTGATTTTTAGCATATGACGGCTGAGATGGAGGTTGAGCAGGGGCAGGTGTGTGGTAATTATATTGCGGATGTTGATTTTGCAAAACCATGGGATTGAAACCAACAGCATGATTATGTTGATATGAAGATGGATAAGTAGGAATTTCATGATATGGCAGATGGTATGACATATTATCATGAAATAATGACATGCTTGTTCATTCCAAGGCTAAAAACAAGCAAAAAATTAGAATCTTTTAATAACATACTAGCACTCGATCATTTTGAAACCAAAAAAAGCTTCTGGGAGTCACCATGGTGTTTAATGATTTTTCCTCCAAAGGCTAATAGTACTGAAGAAAACACCCAACCCTTCAATATGTACATTTTTTGTGATGTTCACACTAGATCTACTTGAAAATCAGAGAACAGAGTCACCAGGTATGTTGTTTTCCACCTCCCAAGGCTAAAGCTCTGTTGTGCATACTCAAAAGGACTAAACCCTCTAAGAATGGCTCTTCATTGTGGTAGTAAGCCAATCATCAATACTAGTTGGTTTATATTCAAATGTGAAGTATAAATAATAATTTGATCCTAGTTATCTACTTGTTGGATCTAGGATCCCTTTTCCCACTTTATAGTAATAGATACATTTTTTTCCTCTCTTCATTCGTAATAGAGTCATGTTCACAATTTGGATTTGTGAAGACCTATGGCACACATCAAGAAACAAATTAAACTACAAATGAATATCATTCAAATTTTCACTAATAGACATATAAAACAACCAATATAATTTGAAATTTACTAATCATTCTCACACATCTATCAAAGGCATCAAAGATGATACTACTATGGCAACACCATTCTCGATTGTGGTACAAATAATAGGAGTATCAGTTGATGTTATCATGTGAAAATGAAACAATGTTATTACATTACTAAAATCTATCTAACATTATTTTACAAATATTTAATGATTAAGAATGGTTAAACTTACCTTAGTGTAAGATGTATGACCACTCCAACTGATAGGTGTTGATGTTAAAGGCCCAACATTAACCTATTCAACATCCAACATGAGTTATAATATTACCATTTATAGAAGGTTAAACTATTCACATGTATTGCATTTAAATTATTTCTTTACTAGTTACATACATGTGAACTCAATATCATCATGTAATTGAGATATTGAGGGTGGCCAGACATAGGGTGAACACTTTGACCCTAAAATTTAATTACAATATAAATCTAGTAATTTAGTTAATCTTATAATAAATTTAGTAATTTATTTAATTATCTTACAATAAATTTAGTAATTTAGTTAATCTTACAGTTCAAATTTACCTTTTTATCAATTTCAAATGTTTGATTCAACAACTCATCTATCAATACAATTAAATCTAATAAGGATATATCCTACAATTGGGTATGTGCATCTCGATCATCCTTAGATCCATAATCATAAATAGACCCACAGTTTCAATATAAGTGAGGTGAACATCGAGACTTGGAAGACTCACCCACATCACCTTATGCTAGAGGCCTAGTGTGTTGTAAAGGGTTTGAGTGAGTAAGATAATAGAGAATAGGGTCTCAACCTCAACACCCTCCTTCAAAGTGAAAGGTATGGTTACATGATTAATCTTTAGCCTAGGAAAGTGTCTTGGTGCCTAGTTTTGGGCACATTGTACCTACATGATATCCTATATAGAACCCCACCTTTACCCTGGAACTCCTGCATGTTGAACTAATTTGGGATCTCATTGAGGACAAACTTGCAATAGAGTTTCCTCAAAAAATATTGTGAGGCATCATTTTTATAGCATAGAGGATGGTCAAAAACCATCCACCACCTATCCCAAAAAATATTCCTTATCTCTTGGTGGTGGCACCAATGCATAGGGAACCTCTTTCAAGCATCATGTATGGGTGCATTTGTTCATGGATTAGTGAAAAATGCACATAAGTCAAATATAAGATGACTTGGCAAAATAATAGTCATGATTCTTCCATCTTGCTTCACCAATTGTGAATTTGGCCACTCATGAAATCTATGTGAGAAATTATATATTCTGGTGAAGTGGTGAGGGTAGATAGATGGGAGGTTGTTGTTGATGGAGGTCACAAATTTTGAATTATTGTCTCAAGTTCTTTCTTTTTATTTTCTATTTGTGCTAATATGTTTTCTTGTGTCTCAAGAGGATGCCAAGAAATTGTTGGATGGATATGTTGTGGATTTTCTTCACTAGGGTTTTCATATTGGGGGATGAAGGTTTTCATCAATCAATGGGTGATTCTAAATTCCTATAAATTAAATAAAATTTACTCAAAACTATTTCCATCTTGCTATTTAATTAAAATTTTACAGTTAAAAAGAAGAAAAATTACCGCCTTGACCTTGAGGATGTCGTGGCAGCATTTTTGTGGCAATCTAGCAAAAAATTAGTGGTGAAATTAACATTTCCCCGATGTAAGTGTACTCCTCCAAGGTTACAAATTATTATATTGTAGGTTAATGGGCAAGTTCAAATGAGCTCAGCCTCTTGATTTTTTCTTTTTTATGTAAATCAAAATGTAAGTGTGTTATAATGTGCTCATGTTATGACTTAGATGGGGCCAAAAAGTGGTGTGGCCACTTTATGGTCCCCATCTTCTTGTATATACCCATAGAGATGAAGGAAAACTAGGTCACCAAAGTACATAGTCTATCAAGAAAAATCCATAGGTTAAATAGAACAAATTTGCATGACACATAATTCATCCAAATTCATATAATTGACCTTGAGGGAATCATAAGTTTGTGTAGTATTCCAAATAATTAGCACATATCAAGGGTGCCTATTTCTTTGTATTAGACAATTGAGTTTGTTGGTATGTGTAGCTTGATTAGACTTGGTGTTAACATATTGCCCACTTTTCCTAGCATGTTCTCCTCCCAAATTAATTAACAGGGGAGTGCATGGGGGCCTATATTTTATAAAGGAAAATTATTATTATTCCCCAATGTAATTCAGTTAAAAATAGTTGTAAAACTTCCTAAGTTTATGAAATTTTATTTGCTGCGCCATGTGGAAATGAACAATCATGAATTTTCAATAGCTAGTAACAAAGGGCATGCATGGAATTGGAACTGTTGCATGTAGTTGAGTTTTGTTGTTGCAAGTTGTGTGGAAGTGACAAAGGTCCATCACAGGTTGTGGTTGGTTCACATAATAGAGTACATGGTAAATTAAGTAGTGAAATTGTGTGGATTTTTTGTTGCACGTTGCAACTGTTTGTTACAAGTAAATATAATTAAATTTTTCTAGAAGAATAAATAAATTGGACTACTATTTTATGGATGTAACCTAGAATATAAGGGTGAACCACATTAATTTGTTGTCTCACCTCTATTATGTGTGATTTTAATTCCTCTATTTTGTGTTTAATTAAATTTGCATATAATTGGTAATTTAATCTCTCTATTTGTTCCTGTGATTCCTAACATAGTTATTTGTGACATCAAAATTAATTCTTCATCATATATCCAATAGATAAGTACACCATATATTGCTATTTAATTTCCCAAATTAGCATTTATTATCACATATATTTGTTGATCTAAACTATATAGATTAATTACATGATTAGTGATAGTATTTAAGCATCAAACTTAATCTTTATAATAATTCCCATATATAAATATTCCTTTCATCCTCCTCTCAAAACTATTTTGGAGCTCCACCTAATACAATAAAAACTGTGCACATTAATATATAAAAATTGAATTATAGAATGACTTATAACACATGAATTATCATTTATCACAAGCTCACAATCTCTCTAAACCAATTTTTTTCTATCTTCATTTGTAGAAAAGGCATGTTCCTGATTTGGAGTTGTGAAGCCCTATGACACGCATCAAGATACAAATTAAACTACAAATGAATATTATTCAAATTTTCACTAATAGACATATAAAACAAAAAATATAATATGAAGTTCAATAAACTAGATTATACCTTTATCAAAGGTATACAAATTGATGCTACTATGGAAACAACATGCTCCATTGTGGTACAAATACTAGGAGGATCAACTGATGTTATCATGTGTAAATGAAACAACATTATATTAAATTACCAAAATCTACCTAGCATTATTTTATAAATATGTAATGATTAAAAATAATCAAGATTACCTTAATGTAGGATGTATGACCACACCAACTGATAGGCATTGATGTCGAAGGTCGAACATTAACCTTCAACATATAATGTGAGTTATAAGATTACCATTCATTCAAGGTTAAAATATTCACATGTATTATATTTATATTATTTATTTACTAGTTATATAAATGTGGACTCAATATTGTCATATAATCAGGAGATGGAGAATCACCAAATGTAGGGTGAAAACTCAAACCTTGAAATTTTATTACAATAAATCTAGTAATTTAGTTAAACTTTATATTTTAAAATGAAATATAATAAATTGAATTTGACCTTGTTCAAATTTACCTATCTATTAATGCTAAATACTTGATTCAATAATTTATATATCAAGACAATTTAATCTAATAAAGATGCATCCTACTATTGGGTACTGTTAGAGTAAAGGTTTTAACTTAATTATGTTAATTAAGTTACCTTTATTCCTCTCTTAAGATTTCACTTTAGTTGCATATTGTGACATTTAATAATTATATTAATTATTAAATGTCTACCTATTAGGGTTACTTTTAGGTTTTGCATGATCTCCTTTTAAGGATTGATCTTTGTAATTATTTTATCAATTCAAGTTAATGCAATCTCTCTTGAAGCTTGCAGAGCACCCTTGCTTTTTTGTCTCCATCTCTTCCTTTTTGTGACAGGTTATTTGCATGCAGGTGATCTTCGGGGTCTGTGAAGTTGGCTTTCTCAACTTCTACATGGTATCAGAGCTCCAAACTTGCTACTTCCTGTTCGTGTTTTGAAGGATTTTTGGAGCTTCAAGGGTTTGGGGTTTTCCTTTTTTGATCCAAGAGTTGGGAATTTTTAGTGCATCCAAGGTCAAATCAAATCTCTCCATTGAATTCAAAGCTGCCGGAATAGTCAAGATCAACCTTTGTTTCGTCAAATTTCGCTTCCGTTTGTCAGATCTGTGAGGGTTTGAAGAAAGGGTTTTTTGGCTAGATCTAGGGGGTGTCTGACTTTTCAGAGCATTTTGAGCCCAAACGGACCTCATTGTTGCATCTGGAGCGGCCAAAAACCTAAAGATTGACTGTAAACTCACCTATATTCGGCGTCAGATGTTTGTGAGGCAAATTTTTTTATCTATACGACCCTCTTCGCCGTCTGCACGCAGCCCGAGGTAAAAAATTCATAAAAAAAAAATAATCATTTTTTTTTCTGCACAAAAAATTTTGCAGATTTTTTTTAATGTAAATCTTTTTTTTGAAAAAAAAAGCTTTAAAAAAAAAAAATTAAAAAGCTTTATTTATAAGCTTTTTTTTAAAAAAAGGCTAAAGGGTACGGAGTACCCTGCGCAGGTCCGTACCTACGCAGGCCTACACAGGAGTACCGCCCCTGTAGGGAAGGTACCATGGGTACCGCCCCTACCACGTGGGCAGGTGGCGACTCCCACAGGCCTCTTCAATTTTTTTATTAATTTTTTTTAAAAACAAAAAAACTTAAATTTGTAAACAAAAATTTATTGGTTTTTTTTAAAAAAACATTTTTTTTGTAATAAGCCCAGTCATGCATGTGCGCCAATGGCCATTTGGCCATCAAATTTAGGCCTGAATTTTTGCTGCGACGGCCGTATGACCGTCAAATGGAATGCCACACTGTATTTTCTCCCCTTTGGAGCTGTTTTCTTCCAGAGGTCATAACTTGGGCATACGATATCTTTTTTTGGAAAATGAGATATCATCAGAAATCTGCTTCTATCAACTTTCTAGTGGTGTGGGTCTCATCACTTTATTTTTCTATTGGTGCATTTTATAGCCAGTGGAAGTCAAAGGAGCTGTTTTCAATCCCAAGCTCATAACTTTTGACCAGTTTCTCCGTTTTTCACGATCTCAGTGATGTTGGAACCATATTTCAAAGCTCTTCAGTTCCATCCATGCAATCTTTCCAGATTCCACTCCAGGTATATTTTATTTAGTTTTATGTGTTTTCACACTCTAGTGAATTACCTGGACATATTAGCTCTTGGGAACTTCTCATTTGCATGGGCTGCTTCATTTTTGGCTTTTATTCATGTTTTTATAGCCTTGTGTCTTTTTTATGGCATTATAAGCATCATTTGTAAGCAATATTTTCTATGTAAACGCACTGAGATAAAGCGCCACACTATTGTACATGTATTTTGGGGATTTTGCACATAAGGTTGTGCCATATTTTGTACTTGCACTATATTATAAAGTGCCATGGGGGATTGTGTAGTGCCTCTTTTTTGCCATCACACCTTTGTCCGGTGAGTGTCCCTCCATGACAACAGTGGATCCATATGATTCTAGCCTCATGCATGTGTGCTTTGTTTTGCACACCACTTTTTTAGTTGAAAGTACTTTCTTGTGCAATTTTAGATGTTGTTTCTTCTCCTTCATGCACTACCGGGTGTTACACAACATTTCAGTGGATCTGTCAGACTCTCCCAGTCAGCATTATGGGGGGTATTATACTGTTCGTGCTAATGCTTCCTTGGTTTTTCCTTGGAAGGAATCTTCCATTCTCAGTTGATCAGTGTTCTTCAAACTATTGGTACTTGTGCCATCTATATCTTCGTTCCAGGTGTTTGCCTTTGTTTGCCATCTGATTCGAGTAGTGTCGTTGGGGGCACTCATGCAGATTGTTGTCTTCTTGATCCTGATCATCCTATCTTCAGAGGAGGTTCTTCGACACCATAGCAGTCATCTTTTGACAGTTGTTTGCAGCTTCTTCTACTTCAGTGGTGTTCTTCATGTCTTTCATCTCTTTTTGGAGTAGAGTTTTTCCCATGAGGTTTTCTCTATTTCTCCACTTTACAGATATTTGGTTGTATTCGGGTACCTGATCAAGCCTAGTTGTTGGGACCCTCATTTTACTTTCATGCATTGTAGTTACCTTTTCTTTCTTGCACATGTTTGTAGCTGCACTCTTTCTCATCTTAAGGGGGGTGTTAGAGTAAAGGTTTTAACTTAATTATGTTAATTAAGTTACCTTTATTCCTCTCTTAAGATTTCACTTTAGTTGCATATTGTGACATTTAATAATTATATTAATTATTAAATGTCTACCTATTAGGGTTACTTTTAGGTTTTGCATGATCTCCTTTTAAGGATTGATCTTTGTAATTATTTTATCAATTCAAGTTAATGCAATCTCTCTTGAAGCTTGCAGAGCACCCTTGCTTTTTTGTCTCCATCTCTTCCTTTTTGTGACAGGTTATTTGCATGCAGGTGATCTTCAAGGTCTGTGAAGTTGGCTTTCTCAACTTCTACAGGTACATGCATCCTGATCATCCCCAAACCCATAATCATAGAGAGAAGCATGGTTTTGACATAAGTGAGGTGAATATCAAGACTTGGAAGACTCACCCACATCACCTTGTGCTAGAGGCCTAATGTGTTGTAAAAGGGTTTGAGTGAGCGAGCTAATGGACTGTAGGGTCTCTACCTCAACACCCTCCTTCACAATGGAAGGTATAGTGGGATGCTCAATATTTAGCCTAGAAAGGGGTCTCATTGCTTGGTTTTAGACACATTGTTCCCCACTCCATCCTATGCAAAAGCCCCCACCTCTACTCTAGAACTCCCACATATCCAAGTAATTTTGGATCTCATTAAGGAAAAACTCGCAATAGAATTTCCTCAAAAATTAATGTGGGACATCATTGTTATAACACATGGAGGATGTTCAAAAACCATCCACCACCTATCCCAAAAAATTATTCCTTATCCCTTGGTAGTGGCACCAATGGATAGGGAACCTACTACAAGTGTCATGTAGGGGTGCATTTATACATGAATCAACAAACAATGCACACAAGTAATATTTAAATATTTTTTGGTTTTATTTGTTCATAGGATAACTTGACAAAATAGTATTATCTTGATTCTACCCTCCTTCTTGACCAAGAGTATATTTGGCCACTCATGAAATCTATGTGAGAGATGATAGATTCTAGTGAAGTGGCGAGGGTAGATCAATAAAAGGTTGTTGTTGATGGATCTCTCAACTTTTGAATTATCATCTCAAGTTTTTTCTTGTTGTTTTCTATTTGTGCTAATATGTTTTCTTATGTGTCAAGAGGATGTCAAGGAATTGTTGGAGAGGTTTGTTGTGATTGTCCTTCACAAGGATTTTAATAATTTGGGGAATGAGGGTCTTCAGCAACTATTGGGTGATTCTAAATTCCTATTAATTAAATAAAGTTTACCCAAAACCATTTCTTTCTAGTTATTTGATCAAATTTTTACACTAAAAAAATTGAAGAAAATTTACCTCCGTGACCTCAAGGATGTCGTGACAATATTTTGGTGGTGATCTGGCAACAAATCAGTGGTTAAATGGAAATTTCCCAAACACAAGTGTGCTATTGAGCCAAGGTTGTAGACTATTGTTTTGCAGGTTAAAGGTCAAGTTTAAATCAGCTCGACCTCTTGATGTTTTCTTTTTTATGTGAAGCAAAATGAAAGTGTGTTATAATGCACTCGTGTTATGACTTAGATGAGGCCAAAAAGTGGAGTGGCCACTTTTTGGTCCCCCATATTACTGCATATACCCATAGAAATCGAAGAAAATTAGGTCAACAAAGTACATAGTCTATTAGGATAAATCCATAGGTTGTATAACAAATCTGCATGTCACACAATTCATCCAAATTCACATAATTGACCTTGAGAGAATCACGAGTTTATGAAGTATTCCAAACATTAAGCACATCAAGGGCACCTATTTCTTTGTATTAGATGATTGAGTTATGTTTGACATCAAACTTTATTCTTCATCATATATCCCATAGATAAGTACACCATCTGTTGTATTTAATTTCTCAAATTACCATTTATTATCATATAAATGTGTCGAGCATCAAACTTAGTGATAATATTTAAGCATCAAACTTAATTCTTCATCATAATTCTCATATATAAATAGACTTTTCGTTTATATTTAATTTCTTAAATTAACATTTATTGTCACATGTATTTACCCAACTCATATATTTAAATTAATTATATATTTAGTAATAACGTAGTTTAATTAACCTGCCTATAAAAAATATTGTTTTCTTTTACAATAAATTATAAAAACATTTTTTTTTCCTTAAAATTTCCTCTATTAAATATTTAAAAAACAACTTTTCTATACTTCAGACATTTAAAATGTAGATACATCACCTTCCACATAGTTCTGGTTTATTGAGGTGGCTCGTAAGAGTGAAACACGGCCAACGGCGTCATCAACAAAAAATTACAATCGAACAACATAGCTGGTCTTGTTCATCATTTTTCTATTAAAATAATTTAGGAAAGTCGTACGTCTCGCGAAGTAAAAACATAACTAGTGGATAACTAATACCTTGGAATGGGCAGTGGCTTCTAGATTCTTAACCGGATCTCAATGACTTTTTTAAACATCAAATGCTTCACAAGTCAAACAGTCAATCTAAAATACAACTCTGAGCCAAAAGTCCTGATTCGTGATACCCAACATGCACCAATTTTCTACTAATCTACAAGTAAAAAGTGGAAAAAATTGTTTTGAGTTAATTTGACGTAGTGTCAAGGAAGGATCTCTGGAGATTTAGTCAAGGAAGGATCTTTTGTGAATCGAAGCTGACAAAACCGGCTCAACCCATCGAATTCATCACATGAAGCAATATTGCCTATAAAGTCTAACTGGGTTGCAGAGCACAGTTCTGATCTGAGTTACAAGAAGAACAAGATGAGGTGCAGCTCTTACTTTTGTGTTCTTCTTTTGTGCATTGTAATGAATTTTTCATGTGTGATATCAGAGTACAGAGAGTGTAAATGCAATAATGATTCAACTTACACCGACGGGAGTACATATTCTGACAATCTGAATCGAGTTATGTCTGATCTGTTGAGGAATACACCTCAAAATTCAGGGTTTAACACTTCTTCCATCGGTCAAACGCCCAACAAGGTTTATGGCCTTCTGCAGTGCATTGGGAACGTGTCAACAGGGAAATGTTCAGACTGTGCTCAACAGGCAAATAATTCTCTTAAGGAAGTATGCGCCAATGACATAGGTGGTCTAATATTGATGGATGACTGCTTTCTGCGATATGGCAACTCTGATTTCATTTCAACACTAGATGACAACGTATATATTTTGCTCACTAATGTCAATAACATCTCAGGCAATATGGATGATTTCAAAACCACAACCTCTAGTCTTCTCTCCAATCTGTCTAATCTTGCTTCCGACTCCGCAAATAAGCGATACGCTATAGGATCGGCCAACTATTCCATATCTCAAAATGTATACGGGCTTGCTCAATGTTGGAGAGATTTATCCGTCGAGGATTGCAGAACATGCCTGGGTAAAGCAGGGAACGATGTGGAGAATTGTTGTTCTGGGAAACAAGGAGCTCAGGCTCTATTAGGGAGCTGTACGGTAAGATTTGAGAGAACCCCCTTTTTTGACACTACAGAGCCTTCACCACCGACTCCACCAATTTCCACACCTCCCACAAAAGATCAGACCCAATCAAAGAATATGCGCAGCTACTACTTTTTAATTTTAAATGTTGGATTATAGTCTTCAATATGTTTATATTGAAAAGAATCTGCACTGCAGATAAATCTTCGAAAACATTACCAATAATTTTGGGAGTTATGGGGGGCCTGATTCTGGCGTTGGTTGTTTGTCTAATTGCAATTAGAAAAAGAGTGATATCTGCTATTTTTGGGATGCCAGTTACTCTAGTTACCCATAACGAAGGTGACGCTTATAATTTCCACCTTTTTATTTAGTCTTTTTTTCTGTTGGTTTTAGTATAACATTAAATTTTCTAAGCTTTTCCAGTTTTCATTCATCTACAGAAATGGTTGCATATTCCTCCGAGTCCGGATTACTTATGCACGGCCAGCAACATTTTATCATGAGCTTAGAAGCATTGGCAGAAGCCACACAAAATTTTCATGAAAATAACAAGCTTGGAGAAGGAGGTTTTGGACCAGTATACAGGGTGGGGTTATATTGTTTCTTCACCTGAATTGACACTGTAATCACAGATTATTAGGCTATTGTGGGGAAATTTTTCAAGGGGGATTCCGAGCTCTAATTCTGCTTTGATCTTTCAGGGAACAACTAGAGATGGAAAGGAAATAGCAGTTAAAAAGCTATCTGCAAGATCTTCCCAAGGTAAAAAGGAATTTGTGAATGAAGTGAAGTTGATGGCTAACGTTCAGCACCGAAACCTTGCTAAGCTGTTGGGATGTTGCGCCGAGGGAGATGAAAGGTTGCTTGTTTATGAATATTTACCTAATAAGAGTTTGGACACTTTTCTGTTTGGTAAGTTACAGATAGTTTTTTTTTTTGGTTACTACCTATTAATATTGTAAAATTGCTTGAAAAAGATTACAAAATTGAAATGGAATGGTGATGACAGGTTCAGAAAAGCATAAACAGTTAGATTGGCAAAAGCGTTATAACATCATTATTGGAATTGCCCGTGGTCTTCTCTATCTTCATGAAGATTCACAGTTGAAAATCATTCACAGAGATATTAAAGCAAACAATATTTTGCTTGATGACAAACTCAATCCTAAAATAGCAGACTTTGGTTTAGCCAGACTTTTCCCTGAAGACGAGACTCAAATCCAAACCAGAGTTGCAGGCACATAGTAAGCACTCCGACGATGATACCTGTGTCCTTTTGATTTCGGATTAATGATGGTTATGTTTTTCATTTTGCTGAGTGGAGTTATGTTTGTGGGGCAGCGGTTACATGGCTCCAGAGTATGCCATGCGAGGACAGCTGTCAGTTAAAGCCGACATTTATAGCTTTGGCGTGCTACTGCTTGAGATTGTGAGTGGAAGGAAGAACACAGATCTCAATCTTCCAAACGAAATGCAAAATCTGTTGGAATGGGTAACAAATCTTATTTACCACCATGTATTTGTTTTCAATAATGGTTTTCAACATTAGACGCCAAAATTAAAATGAATTGATGACGTCGAATTTGTGATGCAGGCATGGAGACTGTACAGAGGAGGAAATGTGACGAGTATAGTCGAGTCAAGAGTAAAAGAGAGTTGGCCGAAAGAGCGCGTGGAACGATGCATTCACGTTGCGCTTTTGTGTATACAAGCTGACGCGACAATGCGTCCAACTATGTCAAATGTTATTATGATGATAGCAAGCAATTCGGTGACATTGCCAAATCCAACAAAGCCAGCATCAACCTTTTTGAGTGCTTCAGAATCAAGTGCAGAATTCGGAGTAGGAAGGTATGAGAAGGACATGACCGGAATGACCACTTCATCTGTGACGGGCATTCCATCTATAAATGACACCTCAGTTAGTGAGGTGGGACCGAGGTAAGGTGGGCATTGAAATTTGCAGTATCATAATTGCTGATAGGGAGAGGGGCCACCAGCTAGTTGTGCAGAGTTGAATTGTTGTGAATAGTATTTGTGATTATTATATTCAGTTTTATTATCTACATTTGTCATCTATTTATACTTTATACTGTCAACAATTAGGTAGTACACATGTAAATAAAAAATAATCAAATATTGGTCAAGATATAAGATAGGAGGACTATGAATGTTATATAAAAAAAACATAAATACATCCATTAACAAGTGAAATAATTTATTTATTTTTTGTTTGAAATAAAATATGTCTTTCTACTATAAGTGTGTCATTTATAAAATAAGGTGCTCATTTAAACAAGTATTGTTATCATAATGAAAAAACATTATTCTTATACATACACTATTAGGCTAGCAATATATATGCATTGGAATATTTCATATTAATAGTTCGTCCTATCACAAATATGAAAGGTGAGCACAATAAATATCTTGTATTTTGTCATAAAATGTGAAGGGTTGTCAAAAAAAATTATGTTCAACTATTGGTCCATTTGTGTTGGATATAAATTGTATTTTAAATAATAATGTGGTTTTTTTATAACATTTTTTTCATTCAACAGTTGATCCATTTGTGTTGGATATACGTACACGTATTTTAAATAATAATGTGTTGTTTTATAACAATCTTTTTTGTTCAACAATTGATCCATTTGTGTTGGATATAAAAGGTTAGAGATAAAAAGGTTAATAGTTACCAAAAGATATTGTGATCATTTAGGTTGCATATAAGTTATATTTTAAATAAGAACAATTTATTGTGTTATTAACAAATTATTGTTTTTTTGTTCAACTACTATGGATACCATGGTTAAGTTTTGGTTCAATCTTTAATAAAAAGTCAATTTTCGAACACTTCTCACTAGACATTTTGATGTGGCAAGTTGTTTGATGAGTCACACCTTCAAACCTTAGTTATAGATAGATAAGAGGTTAATTCACATTTCAAAAAAAACAAAGGTCCTATAATATTCTATACAACCACTACATGCTCGCAAAGTTAGCTTGCACAACTATTGGCCCTATCCCCTAAAAGAAAAAAAACTCATGACTCTTGTTTGTGTTCTTTGAAGTAAAAGACACAAGCCTTGCATAGTTATGATTGCTCAAACATTTAATTGTATTCCCCACAAAAAAAATAAAAAAATCTTTTAGTGGAGTTGATTCATGTCCATCTCATTTAGCAGAAAATGGAATAGGTTTTAAATTTGATTGTAGATTCAGAGATAGTGCTCGAATGTTTTGAGCTATTCCTATGTTATTTGTTATCTATGTTGATTTGTAAATGTTGAAAATAATATATAACTCAGAAAATTCATTATCTATGTAACTTTGTAGTGTCAAAAAATGTCGTCGGTGACATTTTCACACTTGTTTGGTCCCTCCTTGTAAAATTGAGCCTAATGATACCTTGACTTAGTATTGTAATGTGTTTAACACACTCACATTAGGTCTTGGGCCCTTTGTGAACTAATGAATTTAAATGGTACCTTGCTAAAGTGTTGTAACACACTTTCACACTTTTCTAATATTTTATCAATTAACTAAACCTAATAAACCTCTTTTTAACCAAAATGTACCTTAATCTTGCCTTATTTGAAGTGTTGTAGAGTGTTGTAGCATAATTTCACTCTTCTCTAGGGTTGTCATTAATAATTGGGCTTCTTTATGCTTTAATTGGCCTTATTTTGCATTCACAAGCCCCATTTAATGCATCTTTTCGAGGATGATCCCAACACAAACCAATATCCAATCATAATTCAGGTGTTTCAGGTTGAATGGCCTAGATTTAGTGATTTGGGATTCATTTTCCACCTTGGGAGAATGAGTCCCACCTAGGCTTTTGGGTCCCAAACCTGATTTCACACCTTTCTAAGAATTTTTTAAAATGGTCCCATAAATTATGCCTAATGGAACTCATTCGCCACCTTGGGCGAATGAGTCTTGTGTGGCACAAAATTAAAATTAATTCAAATTCCTGGCAAGATTTTATCCTCCTAGGTCTGATGTCGGCTTGTAGTGTTGTAATTTCAGGAATTCTCGCATAATTAAGTATAAATACAAGGTTCTTTTGCTCATTTTCACATTAAAAGCATTCAAGAGATCACCTAGCAAGTTGAATGAGCATATTTGTAGCAAAGTTGGAGTTCACAAGAGCATTCAAGTGTTTACAAGAGCATTCAAGAGTCTTCAAGGGAAAATTATCAAGCATTTTAGAGCATTATTCAAGCATCAAGAATCATGTCAAATTCTCCATGCATCATGTTTGTTTTGGAGCTAACAATTGTGATGTAGGGTTTCATGATTCAAGCTAGCATTTCATTCAAGATCTCCCCTATTCAAGCAAGATTCAAGATCTACATCCATTAGAGCCACCTCATACATGTTTGCAAAACTTCATTGCTAGGGTTTGGTGAGTTGCAACATCATATTTTGTTATTTCATCATTCTCCATTCCTATTTTATTTCATTTCAAGGTTTGATTACCAAAACGAGGTTTGACCAAGGGAAACCCCTATCCACTAACAAAACAACATTTTTCCCTCTCCTTAGTGTGTGATTTGTAGGTTTAGATTGAAGACACACTGAGGAGCAAGTTTGGAGAAAGTTATCAAAGTGTCTAAACCTTTCAAATTTGTCACCTGTGTTGGAGAATATTGCAGAACACCTACATGTTGCAAATTAGGGTTTCAAATCTAGAAATCAATTGGGAAGCGCATAGTAGACCTTGAAGACCATATTTATACCTTGAAGTTTTAGAAAACCTAATTGGATTGATTCACCACTTCTGGCGAATGAGTCCTGGTTTAGGTCAAAATTCAAATTTTTAGAGATTCAATACCCATTTGCCAAATTCCTATTTCTGCACAGAAACCCAGATCTAGAACTGATTCGCCTAGCTTGGTGAAGAGTCCCAATTAGCATTAAATTCAATTTTTTTAGCATTTTAGACTTCCTACCAGTCATCTTCAGATTTTCAAGTGCACACATCCCATTATGTAGCTTTTTGTTTTGTTTCAATTGCATTTTTAGGCCATTTAGTGAAGCTTTGCATCAAACTAAGTTCAAGCAATTCATCTTGCATTGTATTTGTATTTCCAAGCCCTATCTTGGTGGTGAACCCCTCATTAGTTTACATTCAGCCCCTGGGAAAACCCTATTGCAAGATCTCTTTCTCCTTTGCATTGAGATCTCTAGGGTTTGTTCTTGAATGGGAGAGAGTGAAGATTGTCATTCTAGGTCCTAAACCCTAGAAAAGCAACAATTTTTCACCTTTCATTAGTATTGGAATTTGATACATACAAATAAATGAAAAATTAATCAAGAGGATTATTATTAATATACATTCTTAAAATTGTGTCAACTTAGAGTTTACATATTAAATTTTTTTGTCATAATTTTCAATATATTTATTATAAGAAAGCATATTTTAAATTTATAGGGTTTACAATTTTAATTTTCATTATCAAGAAACTTGTGTTTGAGGTTACAATTCTTGCATAGACACAATTTCTCTTTATATCATAAAAAATATCTCTTCCAACAAAATTAATGTTAAATAGTAGGATTATTTTGCAATTTTTTAATAAGGCTTCATGGAAAAACTTCATTATGTCACTTTGCTTTGGCTTCTTCATCCCAATTTTCTTATAAAATTAAAATGGTACACAATAGCACTTCATCCTTCTCATCATTATTAGATAGTGCATCAATCATAATATTATCCTTCCCTTTCTTAAAGATGATCTCAAATTCATAACCCAACATCTTAGTGACCCATTTTTGTTGTTGTTAAGAAGATAGTTTCTACTCTATTAAATATTTTAAGCTATCATGATTTTTATTAAATTTGAAGTGTCTCCCACTAGATATGCCCTGGGTAAAATCAATAAGTTGGGTTCACAAAGAGGGGAAGTTTCAGCCAAAAAAAGTCATTCAAAAGGAACGGGTAGCCAAGCCTAAATTCAAATGGGCACCCATTCTGCTTCAGCTACCCGCTATAAATAGGTACTCGTTTAGAAATGGGTAATTTTTATGTAATGGGTACTCGTTTCAGAAAGGTATTTTAAAAAAAAAAAATTGACTGTCGGTTCATTCAAGTGGGAAAATTAGGAAATAGTACTCGTTTTAAAATGGGTACCCATTTCTATTTTAGAATGGGTGCATGTTCCTTAAAGATACAATCCTCAAGTCACTTTTTTCTTTGGGTTTTAGGCTCGAGAAAGGTTTGGCAGCCCGACCCTTATCCTTTGACCTGCAAGTGAAAAACTAAGGTAGATTCAAGAGAAATGTCCAACTTTGGCAATATAGTTGATGGATTTTTTTTAGAATTGATCTATGAAATTAAAACCCATTATACATCATGATGTCTAGTTTTCAAATTTATGTATTTTAATATTTGATTGTGTTTTCTATTTTTTAATTAATTTTAAGCAAATTAGTCCATAAACTTAAAATGCCAGGCATTTTTGTTTTTAATAACTTTTTATCTATTAACTTTTTTGCAAAAAAATTATATGACATCAATTCAAACAATTTTCTACACAATGAAAAAAATTCAAAAAAAAATTAGTTTAGACCTTCAATTATGTTTTTCATACACATTCAATTTTAAAAACAACAATTAGGGCCAATAAAAAATTAATTAAAAAATATTTAGAAAGAAAATTAACAAAAAAATATCCTCATCAATATTTAGGTTGTTAAATACCTTTCCTCGAAAGAAAATAGAAAAATACTTTGATTTAGGTCAAAAAGTGTTGTATGTGCATGTGCATGGTATGGTAAAAAAAAAAGACTTTTAAAAAGTGGTTTTTATACATTCCTATTAAAATTTAAATTGTATCTAGGTATTAGAATAAATTACATATTTGGAAACTAGATTCAAAATACTAAATTTCATATTACTGACTTTTTTTAAGATTCAATGTACAAAAGTGCTTCAAATTTTTCATCCAAGTGTGACAAATTCTAAAAAAACACTTCCACTTTTTGAGCATTTTTAGGACCCAACTTCTTGCATTAGGCCCCCTCTAGTATTTCACTACATGAAGAATAGATAGCATTTTTTTTCTTTAATGGTTTTGAGTTGATTATTATCTTTCAATTAAGAACTTTAAAAAGCAAAGGCTTTACCCTCTTGCATGACAACTGCTCCTATGAAGCATCAAACTTTATAATAAAATCCTTGGTGAACACTGGAGCAATGGGAACTACAGTGATACACATTTTCCCCTTCATTCTCCCAAATGTTATATTAGCTAATTTATTCCATTTTGAATCATGCTTCTTAAATAGAGATGAGGGGTGTTGTTATGCAACCATAATTCTTCCCAAGTATTCTATAATATCCAATGATTCTTATGAAATTTCTCAAGTTCTTAATGGTTTTAGGAACACACCACTCCACCATAACTGTGATTTCCTTATTATCAACCTTTTATCCTTCATGAAACACTATGTGCATCAAGTACGTGACCTCTTTGAGACTAAAAGCATGCTTAAGAGGTTTAGCATTAAGGTAATGTTGTTTTAGAACTTGGACTACATGATCTACACGGTGAAAATCATCTTATATATTTTATATAAATCAATATATTATCAAATAACACTATTTTTTTTATAAAATGGCTTAAAGATGGAATTCATCAAGCTTTGAAATCTAGTTGAAGCATTAGTACGACCAAAAAAAATAAGCAAAAACTCACAATGACCTTCATGAGTCATACTTGTTGTGTTAAGAATATCTTCTTCCTTAATTCTAATTTGGTGATAACCTTCTCTAAGATTAAGTTGTAAAAACTATAGCTCTAATTCATATATTAAATCATCAATGATTGGAATATGAAACTTATCTTTGATGGTTTTCTTGGTGAGCTCTCTATGGTTTGGACACATGCACCAAGTTTCATCCTTCTTATGCATCATTCCTACAAGTAATGAGTAAGTACTCTAGCTATGGCTAATGATACTTTCCTTTAGCATTTCCCTAAAAATCTTCTCAATCTCAACTTTTATATATATAGGTACCTATAAGGCTTGATATTGGGTGATTGGTTGTGTGGCACTAACTAACTAGCATGATCTTAATATCTTTTAAAGACAATCCTTTAGGAATATCTTTCAAAAATACTATGGAATTCTATAATTTCTTATAAAACTATTTTGGTAGGATCATTTGATTGATCAATTAAGAATGATATTAGTTGGGGCACAAATCCATTAGCTCCTTTGTTAATAATCCTTTTTATTTTATGGGAGCTTACCATTTGTGGGGTTTTTGCGCACAACCCTCTTATTTCAACCATCTTACCTCATGAATAACCACAATAAGTTCATCTCAAATGCTCTTAATGTATTGAGCCACTCTACTCCCAACAATATATCCATTAAACTTATGGGAATAAAAAAAATGGGCAATATTGTCAAATTTAATGCTATAGAATTTTTTTGAACAACTAATAGTACCCCCATTTATAATTTGGACCTAAAATTCTAAAGAACTATGTATAACATAATTTAGATGAATCACTAACTTATTGTTAATGAATTTTTTAGAGCTTTCCAAATTTATCAATATTATTAATCTCTCTTTCTTTAGGAAACCCACCACTTTATGAGTTTGTGTGGCACTAATTGTAGTAAGTGTGTAATAATAAATGGTTGTTTGAGTATCTCCTAATTCATTGTCTAACTCATTATCACCCTCTAGTGTTGGTTCATCCTTCACCTCTTCTTCACTTGACCCTTTAACATAGGACAATTATTTTTTAGTATATTTATGTCATTGGCTATACTTGTTATCATAGTTAAAACATAACCCATTTTTCTCCCTTCTCTTCAATTTGATGTGGAGTTAGCCTGGTATGTTGAGGAAGTTATTTTGTAGGAGAAATTTTATCTCCTATGTTTACCAACCATTATATTCTATTGGCCATAAAATTTTCTTCTACTTATTTTTCTATTATTATTGTTGGGCAGGTGCATGGAAATGGTGTATAAAAAGTGGCCAAACAGTCAATTTTCTACATAACACAATCATGTTATGTTTAAAATAGCATAACACAATCACATTATGGCTTGATATATACCAAGCCATAATGCACTCACCTTTTGTGCCTTATAAAATGTGAGAACATTTTATAAGGCACAAAATGTGAGCATATTTTATGAGCAACAAAATGTGAGCATATTTTATGAGCAAAAAAATGTGAGCACATTTTGTGGCTCATAAAACATGCACGTGTTTTTTGGCTTATAAAATGTACCCACATCTTATAAATGTATTCCACATAGCTTTATACTATTATTTTGTGTTCCTACATTACTATATAACTTTATTCTAAATTCTTATCACATATGTATTATATTGATCCTATATTGGTAGAATCGTGGCTTTTCTTGATTTTCATGCTAGGCTCTATTTTCATACTTGATTAGTTAGATCTAAATTACCTAGTCTATAAATTTCCCTATGCTCATTGAAACATCTGAAAAATATCTTTCTCACAATTGGATTCACTAGCAACCTCATTAGATTCTTCTCTACAAGTATTCCCTTCTAGAACTACCATCAATATGAACACTTAGATTTATGAATTTATTAGTAGTGAAGGACTATTTCTAAGGTTGAGCCTTTTGGACATGGAAATTATATAATAGGAATTCAATTGAAAAAGAGACTGTGTATCTATTTAATATTGTCTTGGGTATCAAGCACCTCTTGATATAAATAAGATACATTTGCATGAGAATCATCATGAAAAGGAAGAAAAACTCTAGGGTACCCTTGGCTCTTAAAAGAACCAAAATAATACAAATTAGGAGTTAGGTTGAAGTAGTATAAAAAAAGAGATATAAAAAAGAGATAGAGGGAGAGGAAGAGAAAGAGGGAGAGGGAGAGGAAGAGAAAGAGAGAGAGAGAGAGGGAGATTGAGAGAAAGAGAAAGGAATAGAGAGGGAGATAAAAGGAGATATAAAGGGATCGTGAGAGAGATAAATAGGGAGAGATGAAAATATAAAGAGTGAAAGGGAGATAAACATAAATAAATGATAAGAGAGATAGAAAAAGGTAGTACAGTGAGAAGGGAGGGTGAATGAGGGATACATAGAAATATAGATGGGTGAAGGCAGAAAAAGGGTGGCAGTAGATAGAGAGATAGACAAAAGAGAGGGAGGGAGACAAAGATATTGTTGTACATAGGTTTTCACTGATGTCAAAGATGAAAAATATTAGAGCAATATTTGACCTATCATTATATTCCCCTTGAATTATCATTTTGAGTTGTAGAGATTTGTAGAAATATATGTTATATTTTTGGTATTGTGGTGTGTGTCTAAAGTTGTCTCATCAATCATATCACTAAATCAAGAAACATATATATTAGTTTTATTGAGGAGTGACTTCCTTTTGGAACTTGGTGTGATTTCTCTATGCTTGCAATATCATGCATGCATTTGTAATTTTGAAAAATGTACTCCTTTACATTTTCACACTATGTTTGGGTCCCTTAATAAATTGGACTTAATTAGGCCTCTAATTGGCCCAATTATGCATTTAAAAGCCCAATTAATCATATTTTCTAAAATTGAAACATGTATTAAACAATTGCAAGCATTAATTAAATTTCCTTGAAATTGGTATGTCCTAGGCTTGGGGCCTAGGACCTATTTTCCCAAGGGCGAATGGGTCCCCCTTAAGTTTAGGACCCCAATTTTTAATGTTTTTGGAATCATTTTTATGATTCAAATTCAATTTGCAATTGTAATCTTTTGAAATTTAATTGTCAAGAAATTAGAAAATCACCTATAAATACAAGGTTATTTTATCAATTCAACATTAGAAAAAAGAAGGCAACTTTCATATGAGAAAACATTATTTTCAAGAGCATTGAAGAGTAGATTTATCAAGCATCTACAATAGAAATCAAGATCAATATGATCATATCATTTGAAGTTATTTACATTCATGTATTTTTTTGGAGCTAACATTGTGATGTAGGTTTCAAGTTTTCAAGCATCAAGATCAACATCGAATCAAGCCATTTCATGCAAGATCAAGACCTTGGAGAGATGTGTTATATTTTTCTAGAGTTTAAACAGATCAGAGCAATAAACAAATTAAAAATTATATGCAAATTAAATAACCCAAATATAGCAATGAAGAATAATACAAAAGAGATCAACACAAAATTTTAACGTGTTCACCCAATATGGGCTACATCCACAAAAACTCAGCCATCCAATGATTTTATTATCTAGTGCAAAATAGATTACAATAGATCATGAATACCATACCACAACATACATCCCAACCACTTATAACAATCTTTTTGGAAGCTTCTAGAATTAGGTTTTTACAAAGTCATTTTTCATTTTATGGTTAACAAAAAATAAGCTACCAAACCCTTGATGTGGAAAAAGGGAAAAAAAGAGAGGGGTTGCACCCTCGAACCCCAAAAAGGATACATTAAGAGTGTACAATATTTACATGATTAGTCACCACATACCAAAAATCTCCCACTTGGAGACTAATCAGGCTCCACACTAAATAATCTCCCACTTGGAGACTGATCTTGGACGACATCGTTGCACTTGCAGCTCTCACTAGATAACAGGTTTAGCTGGTTTCTTATGTCCACCATTATCAGTCATGAAGTCCAATGGAAACTAATGAGTAAATTAGTTTCTCCTGTGTAATTTCCCTGGTTAACATATTTGTAGGATTCTCACTTGTGTGAACTTTCTCTAGCTTCAATTGTTCATCCTCCAAAACTAACTAGATGGAGTGGTATCTGAGCTGTATGTACTTAGTTTTTGAATGTAGAGTTGAATTCTTAGCAAGATGAATGGCACTCTGGCTATCAGTGTACAAAGGGCTATCTTCTTGTCATTGTCCCAATTCCTCCAAAAAATTTTGTAACCAAATCATCTCCTTGCTAGCTTTCACAGTAGCAACATACTCAACTTCAGTAGTTGCAAGCACAACTTTTTGTTGTCTTGAAATCCAACTAACTGTAGTACCTCCTATAGTAAAAACATACCCTATTGTACTCCTCTTGCTATCAATATCACCCACCATATCAAAGTAAACATATCCTTTTAGAGCAAAATTTGTTCCTCCAACACATAGTTTCTTTGAATTAGTACCTCTTAAATATTAGAGAATCCATTTTACCACATTCCAACATTCCATTCTTGAATTTCTCATATACCTTCTCACAACTCCCACTACATGCACAATATCTAGCCTTGTGCATACCATTGCATACATCAAGCTACAAACTGCAGATGCATATGGTATCTTAGACATTTTTTCTTCCTCCTCTTGTGTCTTTAGACACATCTCCTTAGTCAACTTAAAATGACTAGGAAAAGGTGTACTAACTACTTTTGCATTCTGCATGTTAAACCTTTTCAACACCTTCTCTACATACTCACTTTGAGACAAAAATAATTTTTTGTTTGTCTTGTCTTGTGTGAACCCTAACAAAGATACGTGAAGAGTGTACAGTATTTGCCTGATTAGTCACCACATACCAAAATATTTTAGTCCTTCAAGGATCTCCATTCAACAGTTTGGTGAGTTGAAACATAGCATTGTTCATTCATCATTCATTCCATTCATGTTTCATTTCATTTCAAGGCTTAATTAGCAAAATAGGGTTTGACCAAAGTAGACCCCCATTCACCAAAAGCAAAAAAAAAAACATCTTATGTATGTTTAGATTTGCAAGTGAAGAAGGATTGAAGATTGATCAAAAGTGCAATTTTGCAAAGTTGTAAAAGTTTTCATCAAAGAACTATCAAGATACAGAAACTCGGATCTTGAATTTATTTTTGACTTTCTGGTAGTGAAACTTGGGGAAAAAAAAGCTTAGATCCACCTCCAGAGGACCATGAAAGTTGAGCAGAAAATCCCTACAAAGAATCATTCTCCCTACGGTGAATCTTGTTAATGTCAACATACAGCATCGAAATTACTTCCAGCGATATCCTTGTCATGAATAAATTAAATGATAGCTTAAATGCTATTTAATTTATATGAGATATTTTGAAGAGGCATGAATATTTATAAGGTGCAAATTATATGTTATGAAGAGGCACCGTTTTGTTTTTAAAGAAAAGACAAGTTCTTATTGGAGGCCGACCTTGGAATTAAATGAAAGGATGTGTCTCTCTCTCCCCTCATGTATATATATTCATTAAGTTCGCTCCATTCATCATCAAGCAAGTTTGAATAATTATTTATGCAAGTGCGAATTCTTCAAGGGCGGAGTTGGATATTGAGAGGTGTAGATTATTATCTGCTACTGCATCTTGTGTAGGCGATAAAGGTTGGCCTTGTTATTGGCCTCATTGTAAAGAGAATTTTTGCCACTGTTTATATATATAAGAGAGATCTTTGTTGTTAGGTTTTTCTCCCTCAAGAGGAGGGTTTTCCCTGGGTATTGTTGTGTTATTGTGTCTGATTTTGAATTAAGTTTTTATGCATTAATCTGTTCATTAAAATTTACATGGTATCGGAGCGGGTTTGAGAGGATCGTGATCAGATTATTGCTAATCAGCATACCCTATTTTTTCACTTAGTCAAGATGGTGAATGGTTTGAAGATCGAGGATAGACTCGAGGGTGCATCTAACTTCACATCATGGAGGTTTAGGATAATGCTTACCTTGCGTGAAAATGACTTGGGTGAGTTTGTGGAGTCTAGCGTTCCTGAACCTAAGGAGGAAGAAGAGAAGTTACAATGGGAAAAGAAAGATATTAAAGCAATGAAGATATTGGTTGATTCCATCAAGGATCATATTGTGCCTATCGTCTCTAAGTTGAAGACAATGAGAGACATGTTCAAAACATTGGAAGAGATGTACGAAATCAACAATACTAGCCGAGCGCTTTCACTGAAGCAACAACTTCATCATGTAAAGATGGCAAAAGGTGAATCAGTGATTGCATACTTTATGAGGATTGTAGATTTGAGAGATCAGCTCTCGACAATAGGGCATATGGTTGATGACAAAGACCTGACTATGCTTGCTCTCAATGGTCTACCTTTGTCTTGGGAATCTTACATTTAGGGAATCAGTGCAAGCGAAATTGCCTAAGTTTGATCACCTAAGATCTGATTGCATTCAAGAAGAATCAAGGTTGGTGGCAAGAGGTGTTGGTCAAAATTCAAAGAATGAATACATTCATGTTCTCGCCTCCCATGCATCAAAGAAGAAAGGAAAAGATGGAAGAAAAGGATTCTTCAAGAGGAATCGGGACAAGGGAAATGATGATGCACCTCCCTTTAAGAAGAAGAGGGATATGTCCAAGATTCAATGTTTTAGGTGTGACAAGTTTGGGCACTTCGCCAAGTATTGTCCATCTAGACCTAAGCAACAGGTCACCGTTGCAGATGCTGATGATGCCTCTCCTCAAAAGGATTCAAGTGAATATTTGTTCTATTCAACATTATCAAGCAATGTACCTTCTGACACCAACACTTGGATAATCGATAGTGGTGCTTCACGACACATCACTGGCTTTAAGGAGCACTTATCAAGTTTGGTGGAAAAGGAGTCTAGTCATCATTGGAGATGATGCTAGCTACTCCGTGAAAGGAATTGGGACCTCTACACTTCTTTTGGATTCTGGCACCTCACTTCAGTTGAGTAATGTTCTTTATGTTCCTGGAATCAAACACAATCTTATTTCTATTTCAGCCTTGGAAGATAAAGGATATCAAGTTTCCTTCTCCAAAGGAAAAGTTCTAGTATGGATGGAGAACAGTAGCTTCAAGGATGCTTAAGTAATTGGAGTTAGACATGAAAACCTTTACAAGGTCTGCACATATTCTTTACAAGCTTTTGTTCATGACTCTTCAAGTCTTTGTGATCTTTGGCATCGGAGATTGGGTTGCTTACACTTTTGAGCCTTACCTATCATGGAGAAGATGGTGACAAGCCTTCTTAAGTTCAACTAGGAGCACGAAGGTACCTGCAAGGGCTGCGCATTGGGTAAGAATATAAAAGCCCCTTTTCGTACTAGAGAAAATAGATCTAAGTGTATTTTAGACCTTATTCATTCTTATTTATGTGGACCTGTGTATGTTCCTTCTTCGAGTGGTTTCTTGTATTATGTTCTTTTCATTGATGATCACTCTAGGAAGACTTGGATTTATTTTTTGAAATCTAAATAGTCTGAGGAAGTGTTGGATAGGTTTAAAGAGTTTAAGCCTTGGTAGAAAATCTTTCTGGTAAAAGAATTAAGGTCCTCAGATCTGACAATGGTGGAGAATACACCTCTGGTAGTTTTCAGAATTTTTGTATTGATGCAGGGATTAAGAGGGAGTTATGTGTTCCCTATAATCCTCAACAAAATGGTGTTGCAGAAAGAAAGAACAGAACGATCGTGGAAGCAGCAAAGGCCATGATCCATGATCAAGGTTTGCAAACCTTCCTATGGGCAGAAGCTTCCAAGACAGCTGTGTATGTTCAGAATAGAAGTCCTCATAAGATCTTGGAGAATATGACTCCAGAAGAAGCTTTTACAGGGAAGAAGCCTAAAGTCAGTCATTTGAGGATCTTTGGATGTCTTGTCTATATTCATGTTCCCAAGGAAAAGAGAACCAAGTTGGAGCCTTCTGGAAAGAAGGGAATATTTGTGGGCTACAATGAGAAATCAAAAGCCTACAAAATCTACATTCTAGGTCAGAAGATGATCGAGATTAGTAGGGATGTCACATTCGAGGAAGATGTTGCATTCAAGAGATCCAGGGGGATTCATATGGAGATTGGTAATGAAGAGTCTCCTCAGGATATGGAAGTTGACCATACTCCTAAGATTCAGAGGGAGACTTCAGAACCAAAAGAATACATTGATCTTGTTGAACCCTTGGAACCTACTGATAGGCCTACTGACATTGTTATTGGGAGAAAGAGACCTCTATGCGCCAAGCATACTATGCAAGAAGCTAAAAAATTTGTAGCTCCTAGAGGCACATTCAGAGAAAGCAAAAGGCCACATAAGTTCTCCAGTTATGTTGCCTTGATGAGTCATATTATAGAATCCGAGCCTACCTATGTTGAGGAAGCATCTACTCTTCAAGTTTGTAGAAATGCTATGACAGAGGAGTATCAGTCAATTCTTAAAAATGATGTTTGGGATATTGTTCCTAGACCCGAGGGCAAGTCTGTGGTATCTTCTAAATGGCTATTCAAGATTAAGCATGCTGCAGATGGAAGCATAGAGAAGTACAAGGCAAGATTTTTGGCTCGTGGTTTTTCTCAGAAAGAGGGAGTTGATTATGATGAAATATTTTCTCCTATTGCTCGCTACACTTCAGTCAGAACCATTATTACTATTGCTGCATCTAGAGGATGGAAGATTCACTAGATGGATGTGAAGAAAACCTTTCACAATGGAGTAATTGAGGAGGGGGTTTATATAGAGCAACCTGATGGATTTGAGGTTCATGAGAAGGAGTCACATGTTTGCAAGCTGAAGAAGGCCTTGTATGGTCTTAAGCAGGCTCCTTGTGCATGGTATGAAAGAATTGATTGGTACCTGTCAAGTTTGGGCTTCTTAAAGAATGATGCTGATTCAAATCTCTACTTCAAGGTAATCAATGGTGATGCATTAATTTTGGTTTTATATGTTGACGATCTGATCCTTACTAGAGAAGATCACCTGATTCTTGAGTGTAAGGAGTTGACTTCAAAATTTGAGATAAAGGACCTTGGGCTCATGCATTACTTCCTTGGATTAGAAGTCTAGCAGAAACTAGATGAGATGATTCTAAGTCAAGGAAAGTACACCATTGATATACTTAAGAGATTTGGCATGATGGATTGCAAATCCATGTCTACACCTATGGAGACCAATCTACATAAATTGAAGGAGGTTGCAGCTAGTTCAGATTTGGTGGATCCTACATTGTACAAACAACTGATTGGATCCTTGATGTATCTAGTTAACACTAGACCTGATATTTGCTATGCAGTGAGTGCACTTAGCCATTTTATGTGTGATTTGAGATAGATACATCTTGTTGTAGCCAAACATATCCTGAGATACTTGTGTGGCACAGTCGGATATGGGTTGAGGTATACTTCAAATGTAGACTTGGAGTTACATGGGTTCACTGATTCTAATTGGGCAGGTTATGTCACAGATCGGAAGAGCACCTCTGGTTGTTGCTTCAATTTGGGTTCTACTATGATTTCCTGGTGTAGCAGGAAGCAGTCATCTGTAGCATTGAGTACAGCAGAGGCCGAGTACATTGTAGCTTGTATGGAAACTCGAGAAGTAGTATGGCTTCATAAGCTCCTTGCAGGATTGTTTGGACAATCAATGGAGCCCACTATCATTCATTGCGATAATTAGAGTTGTGTGAAGCTTTCTGTCAATCCTGTGTTTCATGATTGAACCAAGCAATTTGAGATCAAGTATCACTATATCAGAGATATGGTACTAAGGAAGGTTGTACAGTTGAGGTACATCAGCACTGATGAGAAGATGATAGATATTCTCACCAAGCCTCTCGCCAGGATAAAATTTGTGTACTTCTGAGATAAGATTGGTATGGTGGAGAATCTAGCCTTGATTGAGTAAAGAGTCTCAGTATCAACGAGCCTTGTTTAATGAGTTCTTCTCTGAGAGAGAAGTTCGAGGTGAAATCCCTTATCAATGCATTTTCTTTTGAGATGGAGGAATTTGAGGTGAAAGCCCTTATTTCCACCCTCTGAGCTGAGTCATGGTGGATGTCATGTGTGAGACTCCATGACATATGTTGTACTTGTGTTTCACCCTCTGAGAGAGTCATGGTGAAAGTCACGTTGAGGTGACAACATCACGCAAGTGATGAACACTTGTACACACCATAGTATGGTTGTAGCCATCATGGTTGATATCATGTTGAGGCGATATCTAATATCACGTTGAGGTGATATTCTTCTTGTTCACTTATGGTTGTAGCCATACTGGTAGACATCACGATGAGGTGATTTGTCTTGAGCAGATGGAAGTATTCTTTCTAGCTGAGAGGGAGTGTTAATGTCAACATACAACATCAAAATTACTTCTAGCGATATCCTTGTCATGAATAAATTAAATGATAGCTTAAATGCTATTTAATTTATATGAGATATTTTGAAGAGGCACGAATATTTATAAGGTGCAAATTATATGTTATGAAGAGGCACCATTTTGTTTTTAAAGAAAAGACACGAGTTCTTATTGGAGGCCAACTCTCTTCCATTGGACGCGATTCTTATTGGAGGCCGACCTTGGAATTAAATGAAAGGATGCATCTCTCTCTCCCCTCATGTATATATCTTCATTAATTTTGCTCCATTCATCATCAAGCAAGTTCAAATAATTATTTATGCAAGTGTGAATTCTTCAAGGGCGGAGTTGGATATTGAGAGGTGCATATTATTATCTGCTACTGCATCTTGTGTAGATGTTGAAGGTTGGCCTTATTATTGGCCTCATTGTAAAGAGAATTGTTGCCTCTATTTATATATATAAGAGAGATCTTTGTTGCTAGGTTTTTCTCCCTTAAGAGGAGGGTTTTCCCAGGGTATTTGTTGTGTTATTGTGTCTGATTTTGAATTAAGTTTATGTGCATTAATTTGTTCATTAAAATTTACAAATCTATTCTAGGAGGACACCCAACAAAT
This sequence comes from Sequoia sempervirens, assembly GCA_007258455.2. Taxonomy (NCBI): domain Eukaryota; kingdom Viridiplantae; phylum Streptophyta; class Pinopsida; order Cupressales; family Cupressaceae; genus Sequoia; species Sequoia sempervirens. The sequence goes on along the minus strand of VDFB02175949.1, from coordinate 53,076 downwards.
GCTTTTGGTGACAAGTGCATAAATTCATACTCATCTTAGATATGTTGGAACTTTGTTGATTCTGTTAGATTAAGGTTTTAAATTGATGATTCAAGTCTTACATTGCAAAATTGCATTCATTTGGTATTTTTCATTTATCTCCCAAAAGTGCATTTCAGGTTGATTTACCCTGTCCTCAATCATAAGGAAAACAACAAGATCTCCATTAAGATTAACTCACCTAAGGGTTGAAATTAAATCTTGCCCTAGGGATCTATTTTTCCTAATGAAAGTAGGGAAATAGGTGCATCACCCCCATTCAAAACCTACCTCACCTATTTTCCTATGTTTCATTTTGGTGAACCCGACACTATACATGATCTAAAATTCTAAAATTGGAGTCCATTTAAACCCTAGATCCGGGATTTGCATTAGTTTGCATTCCATTTAGGGTTGTCAAAATTGCATTATTTTTCATCTCATTTAGGATTTTAAATTTACATTTTTCTTTATTTAAAATCTAAAAAATTCAAAAAAATTACATGCATATAACATTGATTTTGCATAGTACTTGCATATTAATGTATTTTCAATAATTTACATTAGAAAATTGAGTCAAAATTGTATTTCAAAAAGTGTCACTTTGCTCATCATTTGTACTTAATTGCATTTCCATTTAGACACCCAAATCTAGAAAAATCTGCTATAGAAACCACAGTTTGCAACTTGGAATAAAGAACACAAATAATAACCCAAAATTTGTATTTTTCATTTTGAAAAACCCTGTACAAGGACCCATTTTCCCTTGGGTGGATGATTCCTTGACGGCCAAACAAAACCATCTTTTCTGGGAATTTTTGTGGTCCTCTACACTTCTCGGATCTACTGGTAAACCACTATTTCAGCTTGCAATTTTTGGGAATTTATGTTTTATGCATTAGGTCTAATCATCCATTTAGTTTAGGAATTGAAAATTGGAAAAAAATGTTCCATTTCAAATCTATAGAATAATTATTGCATCATGTTTTCATTACAAATGTCTCTTGTTATCATACTTCATGTTCTATTTTTATATTTTGTTGAATACTCTAAGAAATTGTTGTTACAAGCATATGAATATGAAGTCCTTTCCCCTCATTTCTTGTTTTTCATTGGTCCCTCTCCCATGTGTGAAACTAACTTAGTGAAAGAGAGTACAATCTTCAACAATCATGACAATCAAGTTTGTTCTTCTCCCAATATCTCTCATATTTGTGAAGAAGATATTTTGGTGTTAGAGTAACCCATCATTGAGAGCCATGATAATCCTATTTGTTTCTCTTCTCCTACTTGGGAAGAAAATATTGAAAAAGAGTATGCAATCATTGACAAGAAAGAAAATAATAGTTGTTCTTCTCTAGATACCTCCCCTACTTGTGATGAAGATATCTTAGAAGACCAACCATTGAATGTCATGAAAATATTGTTTGTTCTTTTACTAAAAACTCTCCTACTAGGGAAGATATCATAGTGCAAGAGGATGATAACATTACTACATGTATTTCAAACAATATTAATGTGGCTTCCTTATATGAAGATGATGAGGTGACATTAGACTCCCCTTTGCTAAAAGATCATCAAAATAAGGATAAGTTTGTTGAGGTTCTGAACATTAGATATCCCCTGATTATTAGGCCTCCTGAGAGTCCTCTAATCATTAGACCTCCTAAGAGTCCTCTAAACATTGGACCTCCTAAGATTCCTTTAGTTATTGGACCTTCGAAGTCATCTCCTAAGCCACTTCTTATTACAGGACCACCACAACACCAACTAAAAACCTCCACAAGTTATCTTAAACTTTGCAAGGAAACTCATTAGTAACAATGTTTCACAACAACTAAGTTATCATATCGTTGCTCATACGTATAACACAAGGAATAATAGAAAACCACAAACCATACCTACTTCATTACCATTACCTCATCCTATCTTTCCTAGTGCTTGAGATCATTTTCCTTTACATAGTGGAAAGGAGTATGATCATGTGGAACAACTTAAAAACACTCCTACAAAGATTTACTTATGGGATCTTATCCAAGCTTCACCTAATTACCATAACATGCTTCAAAATTCCTTACAAAAAGTTATTATTCCTCCTAGTGTGCAACCAAATAATGTAGCATCCCTAATTCAATGTATGAATTCGGTTAACATTGACATTGTCTTTCATCAAAATGAGTTACCTCCAATGGAAATACAAAAACAAAATGAAGCCTTCATGGTAATGACTGTCATTAAAAAATGTGGAATAAAAAGTGTCAATGCAAATTTTTAGTTAGTTAATCATGAAAAAACACAAGAGCATTAGTCATTTAAACAAACATAAATAACATTCCCTATGAGATTCTTAAGCATTATAAGAAATGGAAACAAATCATATACAAATATAAAAGAACATGAAATATACTAAGAAAACCAATCTAAGCTACTCAAACCTCCATCCCATAGGGGGATTGGTGTCACTTTGATGTGAAAAGTGGCCCTTTCCCAATCCCTAGTTGATAAGCTCCAAGAACTTGATGTGAAAAATGGTGATTTTGATGTAAAATGATGATAAATTAAGCTAAGATGGCGATGAAAGTATATAGATATGTGATGAATTTTAAAATAACCTTGCATGAGATGATGGATGAAAATGAGTAGAGTAACAATGCATTCAAAATTGGATCCATATTCAATAGAGGAAGCCTCTATTTATAGGAAGGAAGGGTTGAAGAATGGTAAATTTGGGCAATGTGGGACTAAAATGGGAATCGATAGACTTGTGACACTTGTCACAAGGCTAATGGAACCTATGGGGATATGTGCTCACACATGTGTGAGCACATTGTCAGAGAAGGGGTGAGTTAAGGCATGTAGGTGAGAATGTAAGGGAATGTAAGAGAGAATTTAAGGAATATGGTTGGGGGTGTAAGAGGGATAAATGCCCTTGTAAGAGACAAGATGGCATGTAAGAGGAAATGAATGCACTTTTAAGAGGTATTAAAAATATGTGTAAGAGGCTTTTAATATTTAGAGGGAAAGTCAAAGATGTGAGTTGTTGAGAGAATATTCTCAAAAAATATGCCTTTATGAGGATAAATAGCTTATTTATCAATTAAAGTAAATGAATTTCATGTGCAACTTGGTTAATAAACCATGGGTTTATTTGACCAAGGTGAAGTTAAAAGCTAGAGGATTGGATAATGAAGATTAGGAGGTGGCTTAAGGTTAATTAATCTAGAATTAATTAATCTTAGGTAGGTTAGGGGTTTGTGACATTTAATTAAATAGTTGGATTTATTTAATTAAATGAGAAGACATAGGGGTTTTAATTAAATAGTTTGATTTATTTAATTAGATGAGCTGAAAATTAGTGAGAAGAGGATGAATTAACCTGATAAATTTAATTACTTGATTAATACTTGAGAAAGTGATGAATTTAATTAAATAATATAGATTTTTTAATTAAATGGTTAGTCCAAAGTGATTTAGGTGGAAATGATGTTAATTAATCAGATTCAAATGTGTAATACCAATCACCTGACTATTTAAATGTCTTATCAACCTTAGTAATTCCTCTTGTAGTTAATGTCTTATCAAGTAAGACTCAAAACTTTGTGTGCCTTGTGAATTTATCTTATGCATTAAAATGTTAAATCCATTAGGAATGTGGGTGATTTAAATTGAAGGTGGGATCTCATAAAATGTGACTTGCATGCAGATCATTTAAAAAAAAAAATCAACTAGAAAACTTGAAAACCATGGAAAACCTATTCATGCTAAAACAAGGAAAGAAAACTAGGATGGAACATACAGAAATTAATTTATCACAATATATATTATATTGATAAATGGTGTTAAAGGAATCAAATGGATAGACCCAGTGACACAAGAGAGAATGGTCCATACTATTCTATATTTGTGAATAACATGAGACACAAGATCAAACAGTGAACAAAACACCTTCTACCCAAAAGCTCTACAAAAACAAAGATGTACTATTCCTCTAAAAGAAAATACTTACAAAATGGATAATACGAGAGAGAATGAATGCTTTATAAGAGCAACCCTAATGATAAAGGGATTAGATCATGACAAGTGTCAACATCCTATGCCATGAGATAGATTGAAATAATATTAGCTCTATAGTTAACATAAATAAAGCATTGAGTTAACTAATAAAACAAACCTAAGTTTAGCTTATGTGCATGAGTATTAGAATAATAATTAATTATTCTCTAGTACATGATAGTTCTCTAACACCCCCCTTAAGTGTAACTTAGGGAGTAGCTAAACAACTCTAAAAATCAATGCATAAAAAGAAAAGAAAGCGTGAATGGGTCCTGACAACTAGGCTTGATGAGGTACCCAGTACAACTAAACATCTCTAAAAAGTGGAGAAATGGAGAAAACCACATGGGAGAAACTCCACTCCAAAAAGAGATGAAAGCATGTAAAAAAACATAAAGGAAGGAAGGCCTCATGAAGACCCCCAAGGAAAAATTCCTTCACCCCAATCACTGATGGGAGTTGAAGATAGTGAGGCGATGCCAAAGGTTTCATGAAGATGTTTGTAACCTTCTCCTTTGTAGGCATGTACTCCAAGGTGAGGAAACCATCCTAAATCAATTGTTGTATGAAGTTCATGTGAATCTCTATGTTCTCAGTATGCTAATGCTCCATTAGATTATGAGAAATGTGAATGGCACTCTTATTGTCATGCCAAAAAATAGTGGGACTATAGGAAGGAAAACCAAACTCAGTCAATCATCGTCAAAGCCATAAAACCTCCTAGCTAGCCAAAATAGTTGCATAATACTTAGCCTCTATGGATGATAATGCAATAGTAGATTGCTTCTTGAAAGACCATGTAATGGGGTTAGAACCAAGGTAGAAAACAAAACCAGAAGTGGACTTCCTATCATTGACATCACCAACCCAATCTGAGTAAGTGAAGCCAATAATCCAAGGATCTCATGATATATAGTGAATACCATAACGTGAGGTGCCTTGAATATATCTCAAAATTTATTTGGAATTTTTTCAATGACTCTCATCTGGATCATGTGAGAATCAAGAGACAAGAAACAAAAGATCAAGATGTGAATGTGTCAAGTACAAAATACTGCCAACCAACTACTTGTATAATGTAGCATTTCCTAAAGGAGTAGTACAAGTGGAAGACAATACAACACCTGACTAGAATGTTGTGGGGGCTGGATTGCAATCAAGCTACCAAATCTCTGAAGCATGTCAAGAGCATACTTTTTTCTGAAATATGGAAATCCCATCTGAAGATTGAATAACTTGTAAACCAAGAAAGTAGTGTAGAAGGCCAAGATTTTCCATCTCAAATTGCTCCATCAAATCTTGCTAAACATTTTGGATCATGGAGGATGAACCACCTATAAGGATCAAATCATTCACATATAGCACAAGGATCAAAAGATCACCCTCATGTCTCTAAATGTACACTATGGGATTAGAATGGCATCGTGTGAAGCTAGAAGAAAGTGAAAAATGTGTCCATCTTCCCATACCAAGCCTGAGGGGCCTATTCGAGACCATATAGTGAATGAAAAAGTCTACAAACTAGTGAAGAGTCCTAAATAAAACCAATTGGCTACTCCATATAAATCTCCTCATGAAGATCACCATGAAGGAAGGCACTCTTCATATCCATTTGAAATATTGACCATCCCTGTGAAGCTACAAGGGAAAGTACAAGGCTAATTGAATTCATCTTGGAAATAGGGGCATAGGTCTTAGAATAATCAATACCTTTGACCTAAGAGAAACCTTTTGCAACAAGACAAGGTAAACCCACAAAAGTGGTTTACAATTCGAGTGAGGAAGGAAAAGTTGAAAAAAATGACCCCATGCAAAAAAATTTGGTTTTTGGGGTTCGAACGAACTTATTGGTTCAAGCAAACAAAAAGAGGGTTCGCTAGAACCCTAGTTCGAACCCATTAAATGCAAGGGCCCACCATTCCTACAAAAAACACAAAGAAAACATTTTTGAAAGGGGTTCGCTCGAACCCCCTAGTTCACTCAAATCCCCATGTTCCCACCTTCTCACTCTTTGGCACCAAAAACTCCATAAATTTTCCCTTCAAAGCTCGATTGAGGATGAAAATGGAGGAGACTTCACAGACTAACGGATGATGGTAGTCCTTGAATGAGCTATCCAACAAATATAATTTTAATATGTTTTGGTTTTATTATGTATTTTTTTATAGTTTTATTAAACATAGGTTTTTCACTAAAAATCAAGCTCTATGTTCTACACATGGAAAAATAGTAGAATATCAAAAAAAATTTGAAAAATATGAGTGCAATAGATTTGAATTCCTTGATCCAACAAAAAAAAAAATTTGATACGTACAAAAAATGTTACATGTTATATGGTTTGCCTATATATCTAGATTGTAATTAGTTTGACTTCAAAACTTGATTAAGGGAAGAAATATTCAATAAAACAATATGAATCAATTGGAAGCACTAGATATCGTACTTTCAAATCTAAATTTAAAAAAAAGGAATTTTATCCTTCATGGAAAAAAGTTATGCATTATATGGTGAGCGTCACTCCTTAAAAATTTGTTTATTGAAAAAAAAAACTAGTTTTCAAAGGATATGGAAAAAGAAGTGCAATTTGATTCCAAAAATTTTGAAAAAAATAGAATTTAGAATCTACAGAAAAAATGTCACAAATCACTAGTTCACATCATCTTCAAATTCCTCATGGTTTAGCCGCTATATGTGCCCGAAAGTGAATATTTAGTTAGAAAAAATTATTTCAGTGTCTAGTTTGGCCAAAAATTGTAAACTAGTATTGTGGGATCACCCAACAAGCCTTATACTTATCGATAGAACCATCTACAACATATTTGGTACAATACACCCACTTGCATTGAATCAACTTTCTTCCCTTAAGAAGAGAAACTAAATCCCAAGTATGATTATTCATCAGAGAGGAATGCTCATCTTCCATAACACTATCCCACTCAAGAATACCAACCACCTCTAAAAACTTATGAGGATCATCCAAAATGGTATGACTCAAAAGACCAACACCTGATATTTGTACATGAGTGTGACGAGAGTTTGAAGGATCACTTGCTAAAGGTCCAGGTGCATCAATAGTATTGCAGGCCCACTAGGTAAAGGCTAAATAATTGGAGGTGGTTGGATAGTTAGAGCATCATCCTCATCCTCAAGAGATGATTAATCCTCAAGATATGAGTGAGTAGTAGGAGATAAGGGAGAAGTTGGGGATGGAGAATCCATCAGAGGAAAGTGCTCATCAAACTGGACATCTCGTCAAAACAAGACCTCTCTAGAATTAGGATCAAACAACCTATACCCCTTAACATCCTCATAATAGACAAAAAATATGAGTGGTTGGCTCTTCCTCCCCATAGCTTTTCATCGAGCTTCAATAATAAATACCCAAGCCTCACTAACAAGGAATTTGAATGAAGATACATCAAGCTTGACATGGGACCAAGACTCCTCAGGAGTCATATGTAGTAATGCCTTGTGACGAATATGATTCTCAATATAATTGGTACTATGTGCAAGTGAATTTGACCTACCTAAATTCAAAAAATAACTAATGCAAGAGACCAAAAGCACCAAACAAACACTCAAGATTGGGCATACGATGAACTCAGACAAAATACAAAGAAAATGAACTTTTTACCTTATTGAGTTGATTGCTTGGTTGGCCATGTTGATCATTTGAATGTATGCTCCTTTGGATGTCAAAATAGCATGCAACTTAGTTCTAAATGATCATGAGGTGATGGAGAATGCAATGGAGATTGTGGGTATTGTGATGTATGCAAGGTATGGATGCAATGGGTACTGCAACAATGGTGGATTTTTTGGCATAGTTGAATTCTTGGATGCTAAGTTGAGTGCAAATGTGTTAGATTTTTGGATGATGCAAATGAGGGAAAAATACTCCATTTTTAGGGGAAGTGCCTCTAAACAATGGAGGGTCCAGATAAAGCCACAATGGACAAGATCAAGGGCTAGGGTGAGTTGAGAACTCACAAGCCCTCACATCTTGCCATGTGTTAGGTGAGGTGTCAAAAGGGAGGTGAGGTGGAGGTACCACATAGTACCTAAGGATTTGAACAAGATCTCCTCATAAAGGAGGTCATTGTCCCTATGTGGGTGATGGGATATGCAAGGAATTAAAAATTCCTCAAATATCCACATGGGGATGAGGAAAGGAATTAAAAATTCCTTAAAAGGCATAGGGGAAATAAATGTGAATTTAAAATTCACATGGGGAGGGGGTTTCCTTCTCCAAAAGGAGAATGCAATAAATGAAGTTGACTTAGGACCCATGCCATAAACGGCATGAGGATTAGGTTGACCTAATCAAGTGATTAGAGTTGTGCAAACATGAGATTAAGTTAGTTAATGAAGAATTAAGGGAAAGTGGTAAATTATGGAGGATGTGACCCTAATCATCATTAGGGGTGTGCACATCCTAATCATAGGTTAATTAGATTAATCTAGATTAAAAAAGAATTAAGGAGGGTGAGACAAAGAGAGAAATAATGGATTTAAAAATTGATTTAAATTCATAAAGACAAATGACTAAATTAAATAAATTAGAATATTTATTTAATTTAGAGAGGAAGGGGGATAAGGGATAAAGTATTTAATTATTTTAATTAAATGCCTTAGCAACATTAGAAAAGGTGAATATTAATTAAATAATAAATTACTTAATTAACACAAATGAGGGATGCGGGATAGAGAAATTAAAAGGATGAATTTGACCATATGGGAGTGGTCAAATTCTAATGTCTACATTTTTCCCATCTTCGAAATATTTTTAAAATAACATTGTTTTGAAGAAAAATAAAATACAAATGACTCAATAGAATCAAGGACTAGAAAGTGATGCCCCAATGCAAGAGAATTTGTGTAGGTTGTCTAATCATATTAAATGAAGGAGGATGGCCTGATGTCACAACGAAGTGGACAAGACGAAAGAATGGAGGGAATTGACAAGGTATGCCCCCTTGAGAGGGTAGATGGGGAAGAAAAAGGGGCCCCGGGTGACTTCTCAATATGGAGAAACAAAGGGTACCATGTGATAGAGCATTAAAAACCATGAAGAATGGCTTTTGAACGAAGGAAAACAAATAAATGGGGTGAGAATGGTGGCCCACAAAATAAAAGGGATGAAAGAATTAATAAGAGGTTAAATAAAGGGTAAAAATTACCCAAAATTTAAAATGCTAAAGAGGTGCAAAAGAAAAAAATAAATAGTAAATTTGAAAATTACTATTTACCATTTTCGCACTTGGCAGATGACTCAGCAAGAGAGAGAAAGAAAGAGAGTGACAAGGATGGTTGACGGGTCAAGTGAGGACAAGGGATTCATAGATGATGATCTCATCCATTGAGGCGAGGAGGTGTGCCAGTACTACTACAAGTGTGCAGTACCTCACCAGGTAGGATCCAAAACCCTACTGTGTAAGTTGATTTAAAATTTTATGCATTTTAATTTGGGGATTTTGGGAGACCTAGGGCATGAACTCATTGTAGAAGGGAAGATTCACTCCTCCATACGGTGATTTTTCCTGTTGAGCAAGGGAAAGGGTGACAACGTGATGCATAGGGGAAAATGCATTGGGGAGGGGCGATTTCAAAATCACCTCTCCCCAAAAATAGGCATTTTTGCATGACACAGGGGTGAGGGCGTAAAAGAACATGCAATTTCAAAATTTCCAAGATGGGAAAGGGTGAATTTTATTTTTCCCAAAGGGCAGCAAACTCGCCCATCAAATAGGAAAAAACATAGGGGTGATTGTGAAATCGCCCGTAAAAGGGAAAAGGAGAATTTTCTAATTTGATAAGTGAATTTGTGAATGGGCAAGAAGAGGGGAAAATTTTCCAAGGAAATAGGTGAATTTGGGCATAATAGGAAGATGAGTGAATTTTTCAAACAAAGAGGTGAATTTGTGGGAGGACAGAAAAGGGCAATTTTGCCAGAAAAGAGGCAAATTTGCGAGGGACACAGAAAAAGGGAAAATTCGCTAGAAGAGAGATGAATTCACGAATGGATGAAAAGGGGTGAATTATCCTATAAAATAAGTGAATTCCCGAGGGGACTAAAAAAGGGTTAATTCACCAAAACCCAAGATAGGGAGAAAAGTGATGGAAAAAGAAAATGAATTATGAAAGACTAACAAAATGTTTTGTATGGATGTAGAACTTCAAGACATTGAGGACTCACAAGAGGCATTCAATGATACTAGAGGTGACTATCAAGGTGAAGAATTCCCATGACCACATGGTGCTGACACAGGCAGGGTTACTGCACATGTTGGGATATCCCAACATTAGTGTGCACAAGGCAATCTTGACAACATTGATGGAGAGGTGGAGCTCAGAGACCTAGACATTCCATCTCCCAATAGGGGAGATGATGGTGACACTAGAGGACATGTAGAGGATCCTACAACTATTCATCGAAGGGAACTTGGTGAGATAGTCACAGAGCCAAGATCAAGAGATAGAAAAGAGCCTACTAGTGATATTTGGATGGGTTGGTCTCCCCATCCAGGGGAGGGAGTTAGATTGGATGCATGCTTGGGACTAGAGGTGCCTACATTGCCATTATACCTCTATGACATGATTAATAGGATACTATTGTTAGACAGGAGTGGATGCTTCTGTAGCCTCAAGATCATTGAGGTTGAAAAACATATTGTGGAGTGATGGGAGGGAGATTTTGTATGGGTTGCATGCGTGTTGGCCCAGATGTATTAGGACATGCACGTGGTGTGCTATAGGAGATCCCTCAACATCACAAATGTGAGCTTGCTCCATGTATGGGTTTGGGAGAATATTAGCATTGTGAGGCTAGGGATTCTGATAGCAGCCCGACACAAGATGAGACACTACCAATATCATACTAGTTTGGTACAAAGTACAGCTGGTGATTGCACTACTTGGATGTCAGTGACTTGGAGGAATGGAGGAGGAGATTAGATGATTTGAATGGGGATCAGATTATATGGAGACCCTACTAGAGATGATAGTTTTCTAAATGAAGAGAGGATGAGAAGAGGCATAGGGGCTACTTTGTTACCGTGTGCTACTTGATTGGGCAATACCCACACATTCTTGAGCTCCACAGACCAGACAAGGTCATGAGGCAATTTGGTGTGCAATAGGATATTCCTTCAGGGCCTCAGAGATTTCATTGGATTAGTTGGGAGCACTTATGTAGTGATCAGATCATGGTATATTTTGTGAGGCAGATGTGGGAGGACCTACAATTGGTACCATATCCTAGGAGAGGAGGGATGGTAGATGTAGGGATGATGGTACGATACTCTGCATGGTCGATAGACCACAAGCCAGGGTGGATGACGACATTGCACCTGATTGTAGGGGCACTAGGATATGGTTGAGAGGATGAGAGGAGATTGGTTGGACAAAAAAGGAGAGGTGATCGACAGAGGAGAGGAGATGATAGAGATGTTGAGATGGAGGAGGCTAGAGGAGAGGGAGAGGTGAGAGGAGAGGGACATGTGGTAGAGGTGGATGCTCCATATATACATCCACTAGCGATAGTGCCTTATGTGTCACCACCACTTGAGGATCTCGTTGCATTGCTCATTGGAGCTCCAGCAAGGCTGAGGATTGTAGAGCATAGACTGAGGGAGTCAAAGGAGGACAAAGAGAGATTGCAGGAAGAGGTAGATAGGCTGCAGAGGTAGGGGGATAGGGACTATGGAGCTTTGGAAGAGGAGGCCTCATTGAGGGTATAGGAGGCCGATACAAATAGTGATGACTTCTAGAGGTAGTTAGCAGAGATGTAGAGAGGGATGACCTTAGAGATATAGTTGAGTGTGTAGAGATGACCATTGGAGATGTAGGGCTGGTGTTAGAGAGAGCAGAGGAAGCCATGGCATAGATGCATACCATGCATGGTGAGAGGGATGCGGCAATGGATCAGATGTCCCAATTACAGGAATAGGTGAACAGATGAGGATGTCTCAAGATGCATGGGAGTAGGAGAGGTGGTGCATTATAGGGTTGTGGGATAGGTACAGGATTGAGAGGGATTTGGCTAGGGCTTAAGAAGCAAAGGTGATAGATGTGAGCACAGAGGTGGCCTACTATATGTTCGCCTATCATCAAGCAGTCCCAGATGTTACACAGATGGTATCTCCTTATGTCAAACAGGTACCAAAAATTCCAGCACCATCCCACTCAGGAGCCACACACATGCGTGGGTACAATAGCTTCCATGAGACACCTCCTAGGGGCAAAAAAAAAGGGAAGACTCCCCACAAAGATCAAAGGAAGGTAGCTCAGGATAGAGGGGACAGCGGTGATAGGATCCCAATTTTTTGAAAAGTGTGGAGTGGAAATACAGTCGACAGAGACAGGGGATACAGATTCCATAGTGTAGATTAGATATGGATCATTTCATTCATTGATGTAGTCTATGCATTTGATCATAGCTATGTACCCATATTTTATTTGATGATTATTGATGGACATGATGGACATGTGTTTATGCTTTTATGATGGAATTTATTATGGTTTATATTATGGACATGATATTTTGATATTTATATTCATGATATGTGATGGAAATTATTGACACTATGTGTTTATGATGTGATTGATGTTTATTTATTATTATGACGCATGTGGATTATGATGTATGTTATTTATTATGGGATATGCAAATGGTTAAGATGTATATATGCTTATGTGGATTATGATGATTTTTGTGTATTCCTATGCGAATGATATGGATGAAATGCATTATGTCTAACATTTTGTGATGCAGGATGATTTATAATTTTACATGATATGGATATGTGACTAATTATTTGTGATTTAGGTGGCGATGCATGTGTGTATACTGTACAATTTACTTCTAATTTTAATGGGAAAATTTTCCAGGTATATTATTATGATTTGATTATGATATGAAAATGTAATGGGATGTAATATGTTATGGATGAATGTAATATGATGTAATGCCATGTATGCAATGAGATGGACTAATATGTTTAGAACAACTCTTTCAACCTAAAATAATAATGTAATGAAATGAGAATGGAATGAACATAAGATGCCTAGAATAACCAACCTAGATTAATCTAAACAACTTAAAATGAATATGGAAATGATAAATGCAAGATCTAAGATGGGATGACATGAATGCCATTTGGGATCAAATTATACTTTCTCTGTTTAATATGACAGCGATCAAGATTAATGAATGATTGGATTCACCTGTTTCTATGATTACCATGCTTTTCTTTATACTTATATATCAATCTTAGTTTCTTTTGTCATTTTGCACGTCATAAACTAGGGATTTGACAATGGAGATGATCTTGGTACTATTGGTGTTATAATATCATGTAATCCCAAATGACTGAGGGGTGTGATAAAGTATCACATATCAAAATGAGAAATGATGGGTGTGATACTGCACCTGTCAAAACCGTAGGAATCCTGAGAAGGAAGGCAGATGGGAGATGGTTGTTTGCATAACCAAAATCACTAATGATAGGCTATGGAAAGGATGGATGGGGGATAAATGCAATGCAATGGGATGATGAATGAAATGCAATCCTAATTCTATTTTTCCACTTTAGGAGCATTGATTTTTTCTATAGCATAAGACACGATATGCCAAGGTATGAAGAACCAAGGAAGATTAGTTTCCAATGCATGAAACAAACACAACAAACAAGAAGGGGTAAACCCACAAAAAGTGGTTTACAATTCAAATGAGGAAGGAAAACTTGAAAAAAATGACCCCATGGCAAAATTTTACATTTTGGGGGTTGAAATGAACTAGGTGGTTCAAATGAACCAAAAAAGGGTTCACTTGAACTAGGGCTCAAGTGCACCCATTAATTGCATGTATAGACAAAATTCAAATGAAAACCCCTTTTGGGAAGGGGGTTCACTCGAACCCCTCCCTAGTTCGAGCGAACCCCCCATTTCCCTGATGTTTGACAAAATTCACAAAAAAACCTAAATTTTTCCACTTCGAAGCTTAGTTTGAACACGAAAGTGGTGGAGAATTCACAAAACCAACTGGAATCAAGTAGTCCTTGGAATGAGCTATCAAATGAATATAATTTTAATATGTTTTGGTTTTATTATGTTTTTTTTTTTTTTAGTTTTATTAAACATAGGTTTTTCATCGAAAATGAAGCTCTTAGTTTTGGACATGTGAAAAATAGAAAATTATGAAAAAATAAATTTGAAAAATATGAGTGCACTAGATATTGAAATCCTTGATCCAACAAAAAAAAAAAATGAATTTTGATAAATACAAAAAAGTTACGCATTATACAGTCGGGCTATGTCTAAATTGTAGTGGTTTAAACTTGATTAAAGAAAAATATTCAATAAAAAACTATCTAACTAGTGGAAGCACTAGATATTGGAATACCAAATCTAAAATAAAAAAATTAAATTTTATCCTTCATGGAAAAAATTATCGTTATGCAGTGGCGTCCGCACACCTTACAAAATGTTGTTTTATGAAAAAACTGAGTTTTTGAGGAGATGAAAAAAAAGGTAATCGATTCCAAAAATTTTGAAAAAATATTTTTAGAAATTTAGAAAAAATTTCACGAAACTCTAGTTTGCATCATCTTCAAATTCCTCACAGTTTAGCCGCTATAGGTGCCCGAAAGTGAAGATTTAGTTTTAAAAAAATTTAGTGTCCATTTTGGCCAAAAATTGTAAACCACTATTATGAGATCACTCGAAGGCTATCCCAACACCCCAAAGCTGAAATGGATATGGTCGAGCTAGGTATTGGTATAACCACAAGCATGAAAGGATGCCCCAACATAACACAAGACCACAAAGATCTTGGTGGGTACTACGTAGGACAACCAAGAAGACAACAACAAACAAAAGATCAATATATGCCCCTATGTTTACAAATCGAAGCGCACCATGATATGATGGATCAAGGAAACCTTGAAAAAGTATAATAGAAAGCTCAAATGATAAAAAGAAGCCAAAAGTATCAAAAGATCACAATAAATCTCAAATATACTTTTCCATAAGATCAAGAGGGGTGGATGGGATTGATGCAGTTTGATTAGGAAGGATGTATCCTATTAAGACCAAATATGGAGACTAAACTAGATGATTGACATGACTCAAGATATTCAAAACTAATTAGACCTCAGGATACTATTGGATTTTGCTTGTTAGGAACTAGCTAGGTAGGGACACACTTGACGATACGACATGATGACAAGAAGCACCATAAAGACCTAGGGGCTCGAGGCTTGATCAAAGATTAGCCTTGCCTACGTGAAAGCACAAAGTCCTTGTAGTTTGATAAAAGACCATGGATAAAAGAAGAAAGAATACAATGGAGACCATGATGGATGACAAAGACTAGATAGACACAAGCCCCAGGGACAAATCAA
>VDFB02175949.1:0-37503 GCA_007258455.2 Sequoia sempervirens | reverse complement strand
AAGATTAGACAGATTGGAGAGAAGACTAGAGGTTGTGGTTTTGAAATCATCCATATTGCCTGAGATGTTATTGACATTAGTGAGCAAAATATATACGTTGTCATCTAGTGTTGAAATGAAATCAGAGTTGTCATATCGCAGAAAGCAGTCATCCATCAATACTAGACCACCTATGTCATTGGCGCATACTTCCTTAAGAGAATTATTTGCCTGTTGAGCACAGTCTGAACATTTCCCTGTTGACACGTTCCCAATGCACTGCAGAAGGCCATAAACCTTGTTGGGCGTTTGACCAATGGAAGAAGTGTTAAACCCTGAACTTCGAGGTGTATTCTTCAACAGATCAGTCATAACTCGATTCAGATTGTCAGAATATGTACTCCCGTCGGTGTAAGTTGAATCATTATTGCATTTAGACTCTCTGTACTCGGATATCACACATGAAAAATTCATTACAATGCACAAAAGAAGAACACAAAAGTAAGAGCTGCACCTCATCTTGTTCTTCTTGTAACTCAGATCAGAACTGTGCTCTGCAACCCAGTTAGACTTTATAGGCAATATTGCTTCATGTGATGAATTCGATGGGTTGAGCCGGTTTTGTCAGCTTCGATTCACAAAAAAAACAGAAACGAAAAGGGCTCACCTTGGAAACGGTCAGCTGTACTAAATCTCCAGAGATCCTTCCTTGACACTACGTCAAATTAACTCAAAACAAATTTTCCACTTTTGACTTGTAGATTAGGTAGTAGAAAATTGGTGCATGTTAGGTATCACGAATCAGGACTTTTGGCTCAGAGTTGTATTTTAGATTGACTGTTTGACTTGTGAAGCATTTGATGTTTAAAAAAGTCGTTGAGATTCGGTTAAGAATCTAGAAGCCACTGCCCATTCCAAGGTATTAGTTATCCACTAGTTATGTTTTTACTTCGCGAGACGTACGACTTTCCTAAATTATTTTAATAAAAAAATGATGAACAAGACCAGCTATGTTGTTCGATTATAATTTTTTGTTGATGACGCCATTGGCCGTGTTTCACTCTTACGAGCCACCTCAATAAACCAGAACTATGTGGAAGGTGATGTATCTACATTTTAAATATCTGAAGTATAGATAAAGTTGTTTTTTAAATATTTAATGGAGAAAATTTTAAGGAAAAAAAAATGTTTTTATAATTTATTGTAAAAGAAAACAATATTTTTTATAGGCAGGTTAATTAAACTACGTTATTACTAAATATATAATTAATTTAAATATATGAGTTGGGTAAATACATGTGACAATAAATGTTAATTTAAGAAATTAAATATAAACGAAAAGTCTATTTATATGTGAGAATTATGACGAAGAATTAAGTTTGATGCTTAAATATTATCACTAAGTTTGATGCTCGACACATTTATATGATAATAAATGGTAATTTGAGAAATTAAATACAACAGATGGTGTACTTATCTATGGGATATATGATGAAGAATAAAGTTTGATGTCAAACATAACTCAATCATCTAATACAAAGAAATAGGTGCCTTGATGTGCTTAATGTTTGGAATACTTCATAAACTCGTGATTCTCTCAAGGTCAATTATGTGAATTTGGATGAATTGTGTGACATGCAGATTTGTTATACAACCTATGGATTTATCCTGATAGACTATGTACTTTGTTGACCTAATTTTCCTCGATTTCTATGGGTATATGCAGTAATATGGGGGACCGAAAAGTGGCCACTCCACTTTTTGGCCTCATCTAAGTCATAACACGAGTGCATTATAACACACTTTCATTTTGCTTCACATAAAAAAGAAAACATCAAGAGGTCGAGCTGATTTAAACTTGACCTTTAACCTGCAAAACAATAGTCTACAACCTTGGCTCAATAGCACACTTGTGTTTAGGAAATTTCCATTTAACCACTGATTTGTTGCCAGATCACCACCAAAATATTGTCACGACATCCTTGAGGTCAAGGAGGTAAATTTTCTTCAATTTTTTTAGTGTAAAAATTTGATCAAATAACTAGAAAGAAATGGTTTTGGGTAAACTTTATTTAATTAATAGGAATTTAGAATCCCCCAATAGTTGCTGAAGACCCTCATTCCCCAAATTATTAAAATCCTTGTGAAGGACAATCGCAACAAACCTCTCCAACAATTCCTTGACATCCTCTTGACACATAAGAAAACATATTAGCACAAATAGAAAACAACAAGAAAAAACTTGAGATGATAATTCAAAAGTTGAGAGATCCATCAACAACAACCTTTTATTGATCTACCCTCACCACTTCACTAGAATCTATCATCTCTCACATAGATTTCATGAGTGGCCAAATATATTCTTGGTCAAGAAGGAGGGTAGAATCAAGATAATACTATTTTGTCAAGTTATCCTATGAACAAATAAAACCAAAAAATATTTAAATATTACTTGTGTGCATTGTTTGTTGATTCATGTATAAATGCACCCCTACATGACACTTGTAGTAGGTTCCCTATCCATTGGTGCCACTACCAAGGGATAAGGAATAATTTTTGGGATAGGTGGTGGATGGTTTTTGACCATCCCCCATGTGTTATAACAATGATGTCCCACACTAATTTTTGAGGAAATTCTATTGCGAGTTTTTCCTTAATGAGATCCAAAATTACTTGGATATGTGGGAGTTCTAGAGTAGAGGTGGGGGCTTTTGCATAGGATGGAGTGGGGAACAATGTGTCTAAAACCAAGCAATGAGACCCCTTTCTAGGCTAAATATTGAGCATCCCACTATACCTTCCATTGTGAAGGAGGGTGTTGAGGTAGAGACCCTACAGTCCATTAGCTCGCTCACTCAAACCCTTTTACAACACATTAGGCCTCTAGCACAAGGTGATGTGGGTGAGTCTTCCAAGTCTTGATATTCACCTCACTTATGTCAAAACCATGCTTCTCTCTATGATTATGGGTTTGAGGATGATCAAGATGCATGTACCTGTAGAAGTTGAGAAAGCCAACTTCACAGACCCTGAAGATCACCTGCATGCAAATAACCTGTCACAAAAAGGAAGAGATGGAGACAAAAAAGCAAGGGTGCTCTGCAAGCTTCAAGAGAGATTGCATTAACTTGAATTGATAAAATAATTACAAAGATCAATCCTTAAAAGGAGATCATGCAAAACCTAAAAGTAACCCTAATAGGTAGACATTTAATAATTAATATAATTATTAAATGTCACAATATGCAACTAAAGTGAAATCTTAAGAGAGGAATAAAGGTAACTTAATTAACATAATTAAGTTAAAACCTTTACTCTAACACCCCTTAAGATGAGGAAAGAGTGCAGCCTACAAACATGTGCGCAAGAAAGCAAGTGCGTAACTACAATGTACGCAAAATGAGGTCCCAACAACTAGCTTCGATTAGGTACTCCTAATAAACTAAATATCTCAGGAAGTGGGAGAAATAGAGAAAACCTCATGGGGAAAACTCTACCCAAAAGAGAGATGAAAGACATGAAGAACATCACCGGCTAGAAGAAGTCGCAAACAACCGTCAAAAGATGACCGGCTATGGTGTCAAGAACCTCTCCTCGGAAGATAGGATGATCTGGATCAAGAAGACAACAATCTGCATTAGTGCCCCCAACGACACTACTCGAATCAAATGGCAAACAAAGGAAAACACCTGGAACGAAGATATAGATGGCACAAATACCAATAGTTTGAAGAACACTGATCAACTGAGAATGGAAGATTCCTTCCAAGGAAAAACCAAGGAAGCATTAGCACGAACAGTATAATACCCCCCCATAATGCTGACTGGGAGAGTCTGATAGATCCACTGAAATGTTGTGTAACACTCGGTAGTGTATGAAGGAGAAGAAACAACATCTAAAAGTGCACAAGAAAGTACTTTCAACTAAAAAAGTGGTGTGCAAAACAAAGCACACATGCATGAGGCTAGAATCATATGGATCCACTATTGTCGTGGAGGGACACTCACCGGACAAAGGTGTGATGGCAAAAAAGAGGGTACTTCATGACCCCGCCATACCTTATACAGCGGTAAGTACAGTGCCGCGGCACGTAACCAAAAATCCTACTATATGTTAATAATAGTGTGGCACTTTATCTCAGTGCGTTTACATAGGTACGAGCGAAACATGCCATAACGCCACAAAAATACAAATTTAAAACATGAATAAAGCCAAAATGAAGGTGCTCACGCAATGAGGAAGTTCTCTTAAGAGCTAATATGTCCTGTATCACTCGAGCGCAGGCAACACATAAACTAAATAAAGATACCCTGAGTGGAATCGGAAAGATTGCATGGATGGGAAATCAAGAGCCTGAATATGGTTCCAAACATCACGTAAGATCTCGAAAACGAGAAATCGGTCAGTTATGAGTTTGGATCAAAATACTTTCACTTCACCCGTCATAGAATTCACCATTAATAGACATACCAAAGTATTATGGACCGCATACCACTGAAAGTTGATTAAGCAGATTGATGAGCCCCGTATTTTCCAAAATGATATCGGCGCCCTGCTGGCATCTCCGGGAAGAAAACAACCTGGTGCGAGAAATATTAGCAGGGTATCCGATTGGACGGCCATACGCCGTCAGCCGTAATCTGAAGCCTGAATTTGATCGCCAAACGGCCATTACGCATACGCATTGATCAAGCGATTATAAAAATGTTTTTAAAAACCAATAATTTTTGCTGTACCTGGTTTTTGCCTTCAAAAAAATTAATAAAAATTCGAAGAGACTGGAGCCGCACCTTCCACGGTAGGGGCGGATCGCATGGCGGTTCCTCTTCCCCGCCGTAAGCAGTACCCCTGAGGGTCTGCAGAGGGTTTGACCACGTAGGTGGCTCCACCTTTAGTTCTTTTAAAAAGAAGTTTTTTAATTTAATTTTTTTGTTTATTTTTTTCCAAAGTGCAAATTTACATTAAAAAATCTGCAATTTTTTGTGCAAAAAAACAGACGGTTTTTTAGTCAATTTTTTAAAATTCTAATCGCAGTAAACGGCGAAGAGGGTCGTATAGATAAAAAAATTTGCCTCACAAACAGCTGACGCCAAATATAGGTGAGTTTACAGTCAATCTTTAGGTTTTTGGCCGCTCCGAACGCAACAATGAGGTCCGTTTGGGCTCAAAATGCTCTGAAAAGTCAGGCACCCCCTAGATCTAGCCAAAAAACCCTTTCTTCAAACCCTCACAGATCTGACAAACGGAAGCGAAATTTGATGAAACAAAGGTTGATCTTGACTATTCCGGCAGCTTTGAATTCAATGGAGAGATTTGATTTGACCTTGGATGCACTAAAAATTCCCAACTCTTGGATCAAAAAAGGAAAACCCCAAACCCTTGAAGCTCCAAAAATCCTTCAAAACACGAACAGGAAGTAGCAAGTTTGGAGCTCTGATACCATGTAGAAGTTGAGAAAGCCAACTTCACAGACCCCGAAGATCACCTGCATGCAAATAACCTGTCACAAAAAGGAAGAGATGGAGACAAAAAAGCAAGGGTGCTCTGCAAGCTTCAAGAGAGATTGCATTAACTTGAATTGATAAAATAATTACAAAGATCAATCCTTAAAAGGAGATCATGCAAAACCTAAAAGTAACCCTAATAGGTAGACATTTAATAATTAATATAATTATTAAATGTCACAATATGCAACTAAAGTGAAATCTTAAGAGAGGAATAAAGGTAACTTAATTAACATAATTAAGTTAAAACCTTTACTCTAACAGTACCCAATAGTAGGATGCATCTTTATTAGATTAAATTGTCTTGATATATAAATTATTGAATCAAGTATTTAGCATTAATAGATAGGTAAATTTGAACAAGGTCAAATTCAATTTATTATATTTCATTTTAAAATATAAAGTTTAACTAAATTACTAGATTTATTGTAATAAAATTTCAAGGTTTGAGTTTTCACCCTACATTTGGTGATTCTCCATCTCCTGATTATATGACAATATTGAGTCCACATTTATATAACTAGTAAATAAATAATATAAATATAATACATGTGAATATTTTAACCTTGAATGAATGGTAATCTTATAACTCACATTATATGTTGAAGGTTAATGTTCGACCTTCGACATCAATGCCTATCAGTTGGTGTGGTCATACATCCTACATTAAGGTAATCTTGATTATTTTTAATCATTACATATTTATAAAATAATGCTAGGTAGATTTTGGTAATTTAATATAATGTTGTTTCATTTACACATGATAACATCAGTTGATCCTCCTAGTATTTGTACCACAATGGAGCATGTTGTTTCCATAGTAGCATCAATTTGTATACCTTTGATAAAGGTATAATCTAGTTTATTGAACTTCATATTATATTTTTTGTTTTATATGTCTATTAGTGAAAATTTGAATAATATTCATTTGTAGTTTAATTTGTATCTTGATGCGTGTCATAGGGCTTCACAACTCCAAATCAGGAACATGCCTTTTCTACAAATGAAGATAGAAAAAAATTGGTTTAGAGAGATTGTGAGCTTGTGATAAATGATAATTCATGTGTTATAAGTCATTCTATAATTCAATTTTTATATATTAATGTGCACAGTTTTTATTGTATTAGGTGGAGCTCCAAAATAGTTTTGAGAGGAGGATGAAAGGAATATTTATATATGGGAATTATTATAAAGATTAAGTTTGATGCTTAAATACTATCACTAATCATGTAATTAATCTATATAGTTTAGATCAACAAATATATGTGATAATAAATGCTAATTTGGGAAATTAAATAGCAATATATGGTGTACTTATCTATTGGATATATGATGAAGAATTAATTTTGATGTCACAAATAACTATGTTAGGAATCACAGGAACGAATAGAGAGATTAAATTACCAATTATATGCAAATTTAATTAAACACAAAATAGAGGAATTAAAATCACAAATAATAGAGGTGAGACAACAAATTAATGTGGTTCACCCTTATATTCTAGGTTACATCCATAAAATAGTAGTCCAATTTATTTATTCTTCTAGAAAAATTTAATTATATTTACTTGTAACAAACAGTTGCAACGTGCAACAAAAAATCCACACAATTTCACTACTTAATTTACCATGTACTCTGTTATGTGAACCAACCACAACCTGTGATGGACCTTTGTCACTTCCACACAACTTGCAACAACAAAACTCAACTACATGCAACAGTTCCAATTCCATGCATGCCCTTTGTTACTAGCTATTGAAAATTCATGATTGTTCATTTCCACATGGCGCAGCAAATAAAATTTCATAAACTTAGGAAGTTTTACAACTATTTTTAACTGAATTACATTGGGGAATAATAATAATTTTCCTTTATAAAATATAGGCCCCCATGCACTCCCCTGTTAATTAATTTGGGAGGAGAACATGCTAGGAAAAGTGGGCAATATGTTAACACCAAGTCTAATCAAGCTACACATACCAACAAACTCAATTGTCTAATACAAAGAAATAGGCACCCTTGATATGTGCTAATTATTTGGAATACTACACAAACTTATGATTCCCTCAAGGTCAATTATATGAATTTGGATGAATTATGTGTCATGCAAATTTGTTCTATTTAACCTATGGATTTTTCTTGATAGACTATGTACTTTGGTGACCTAGTTTTCCTTCATCTCTATGGGTATATACAAGAAGATGGGGACCATAAAGTGGCCACACCACTTTTTGGCCCCATCTAAGTCATAACATGAGCACATTATAACACACTTACATTTTGATTTACATAAAAAAGAAAACATCAAGAGGCTGAGCTCATTTGAACTTGGCCATTAACCTACAATATAATAATTTGTAACCTTGGAGGAGTACACTTACATCGGGGAAATGTTAATTTCACCACTAATTTTTTGCTAGATTGCCACAAAAATGCTACCACGACATCCTCAAGGTCAAGGCTGTAATTTTTCTTCTTTTTAACTGTAAAATTTTAATTAAATAGCAAGATGGAAATAGTTTTGAGTAAATTTTATTTAATTTATAGGAATTTAGAATCACCCATTGATTGATGAAAACCTTCATCCCTCAATATGAAAACCCTAGTGAAGAAAATCCACAACATATCCATCCAACAATTTCTTGGCATCCTCTTGAGACACAAGAAAACATATTAGCACAAATAGAAAATAAAAAGAAAGAACTTGAGACAATAATTCAAAATTTGTGACTTCCATCAACAACAACCTCCCATCTATCTACCCTCACCACTTCACCAGAATATATAATTTCTCACATAGATTTCATGAGTGGCCAAATTCACAATTGGTGAAGCAAGATGGAAGAATCAGGACTATTATTTTGCCAAGTCATCTTATATTTGACTTATGTGCATTTTTCACTAATCCATGAACAAATGCACCCATACATGAAGCTTGAAAGAGGTTCCCTATGCATTGGTGCCACCACCAAGAGATAAGGAATATTTTTTGGGATAGGTGGTGGATGGTTTTTGACCATCCTCTATGCTATAAAAATGATGTCTCACAATATTTTTTGAGGAAACTCTATTGCAAGTTTGTCCTCAATGAGATCCCAAATTAGTTCAACATGCAGGAGTTCCAGGGTAAAATTGGGGTTCTATATAGGATATCATGTAGGTACAATGTGCCCAAAACTAGGCACCAAGACACTTTCCTAGGCTAAAGATTAATCATGTAACCATACCTTTCACTGTGAAGGAGGGTGTTGAGGTTGAGACCCTATTCTCTATTATCTTAGTCACTCAAACCCTTTACAACACACTAGGCCTCTAGCATAAGGTGATGTGGGTGAGTCTTCCAAGTCTCGATGTTCACCTCACTTATATTGAAACTGTGGGTCTATTTATGATTATGGATCTAAGGATGATCGAGATGCACATACCCAATTGTAGGATATATCCTTATTAGATTTAATTGTCTTGATAGATGAGTTGTTGAATCAAACATTTGACATTGATAAAAAGGTAAATTTGAACTGTAAGATTAACTAAATTACTAAATTTATTGTAAGATAATTAAATAAATTACTAAATTTATTATAAGATTAACTAAATTACTAGATTTATATTGTAATTAAATTTTAGGGTCAAAGTGTTCACCCTATGTCTGGCCACCCTCAATATCTCAATTACATGATGATATTGAGTTCACATGTATGTAACTAGTAAAGAAATAATTTAAATGCAATACATGTGAATAGTTTAACCTTGTATAAATGGTAATATTATAACTCATGTTGGATGTTGAATAGGTTAATGTTGGGCCTTTAACATCAACACCTATCAGTTGGAGTGGTCATACATCTTACACTAAGGTAAGTTTAACCATTCTTAATCATTAAATATTTGTAAAATAATGTTAGATAGATTTTAGTAATGTAATAACATTGTTTCATTTTCACATGATAACATCAACTGATACTCCTCCTATTATTTGTACCACAACCGAGAATGGTGTTGCCATAGTAGTATCATCTTTGATGCCTTTGATAGATGTATGAGAATGATTAGTAAATTTCAAATTATATTGGTTGTTTTATATGTCTATTAGTGAAAATTTGAATGATATTCATTTGTAGTTTAATTTGTTTCTTGATGTGTGCCATAGGTCTTCACAAATCCAAATTGTGAACATGACTCTATTACGAATGAAGAGAGGAAAAAAATGTATCTATTACTATAAAGTGGAAAAAGGGATCCTAGATCCAACAAGTAGATAACTAGGATCAAATTATTATTTATACTTCACATTTGAATATAAACCAACTAGTATTGATGATTGGCTTACTACCACAATGAAGAGCCATTCTTAGAGGGTTTAGTCCTTTTGAGTATGCACAACAGAGCTTTAACCTTGGGAGGTGGAAAACAACATACCTGGCAACTTTGTTCTCTGATTTTCAAGTAGATCTAGTGTGAACATCACAAAAAATGTACATATTGAAGGTGTTGAAATAATGTTCCAAGCAGCTCCCTTCGGGTCCCCTTTTTGCATGTATTCATGCGCTGGCCTGTGCGTCTCCGCGTTTCTTCGGCTTCCCAGTAGGTTTTGATCTTTCCCTTTGTGTGCATTCCTCACTTCGCAACTTTGGCAAGCGGCTCCCCTTTCGGCTCCTGAGATGCTGCGCTGGGCGCCCACGTGTCTCGCCTGCGGGGTTTTTCATTTTCTGTTGCTTTATGTTTCCTACGGGTTGCGAAAAGGGGCCCACATCTTTGTACGTGGCAGTGTATCACAATCTTTCCCTAGCGAGAATAGATATGCTGCGGCGGGCTGCGAAGGATTTCTATTGGCCTCCTTTATTTCCTGGCAGGACCTACCCTCGCTCACGTGTCAGCGGTTCGCGGCTTTTAAAACAACAGCAGGGATGAGAGCACCACGGGTTGCGAAACACGGCCACGTGTCTTTCGCCACCCGGTTCATGTGGCCTTTCCCCGTTTTCAAAGTAGCCTCAGTCCCCTGAACACGTGTCACTTCTCCGCAAGCTCCCGGTCGATGGAGGAGGAGTTTTCATTCGAGCCGCGGTTTGCTGCCACGTGCCTTACATTGATTATCAAAGCAAGCTATGAGATGGCCGAGCGGGATAGTGTCATTGACTGCTGCTCGCCATGGTTCTCTAGGGCAGTGGGCGGCACTCGTCGCTTCGAAGCCTGGTTGGGACCACTGCCATCATTACAAAGGGCACGCCTATAACTGACCAACTGGATGCTGTGCTCTGACTGGCTGCTCTCATAACGGCATTGGAATATTCCTATTCGGGCATCATTACGGGAGATTGTGGAATCTTTCTGTTACAACTCTCCAGGCGGTAGGATTTTGCTCTCCTGCTATATATACTCTCTCTGTTGAGGGAAAAGGGTCCAAGATTTTTAGGAAGAATACTGGTTTTAGCAAGAGACACCAGGCCTCTTTTGCATGTTTATTCACAAGAAACTTTCAGACTGTGCCTATTGTTCGGCCTTTCTGTTTTTCATGTCTTGATTAAACTGTGAACTGTGCTTTTTATTGTCTTAAGCATTTCATTTGAGGAGACTTCTATATATTGAATGCAAACTTGCTGGTCTAAATCATGTCTTAATGACTCTTCTTAGCAGTAAGAATGTATGCGATACTGTTTTATGTCAATTAAATGAATTGTGTATGCTATTGCTTTAAGCTTCCGGTGTTTTGGAACATAACAATAACATTCAGGCCCTTGAGTCTATGATTTATCGTGCCTATCAGAAAGCTTTGGCGCATCGCCTTAGATTAATATTTGTTTCATTATATCTGCTTCCTTTTCCCTTTCCAAAAACCATTATATAGAAGAAGCCGACTTCTTTAAAATCCGGAGGTCACTCAGTTTGGCGCAAATGGGTCCCCCTTGAACTGAGTTTCCCATAAAGGCACTGTTATCTCGTCAATTTTTGGCGTCAACAGAAGGGTCGGGTGTTTTCTTCAGTACTATTAGCCTTTGGAGGAAAAATCATTAAACACCATGGTGACTCCCAGAAGCTTTTTTTGGTTTCAAAATGATCAAGTGCTAGTATGTTATTAAAAGATTCTAATTTTTTGCTTGTTTTTAGCCTTGGAATGAACAAGCATGTCATTATTTCATGATAATATGTCATACCATCTACCATATCATGAAATTCCTACTTATCCATCTTCATATCAACATAATCATGCTGTTGGTTTCAATCCCATGGTTTTGCAAAATCAACATCCGCAATATAATTACCACGCACCTGCCCCTGCTCAACCTCCATCTCAGCCGTCATATGCTAAAAATTAGCCCCAAAATATTGAAGACTTGAGTTTCAAAGATATATTGTTGAGCTATCAAAGGAAAATGGGTGAAATAGATCAGCAGGAGGAGATTGCAAGCATAAAGAGTACGTTGTTTGATTTTCACAAGCAACTAGGGGAGATCAAAAGGTAGCACGAGTATAACCCGCAGCAGGAAGAGATGGCTTATTAGGCCTATCTCTATGAGCAAGAATTGGAGGCACAAAGGTACAAAGTTCAAATGGCCCCTGCAGCCCTATGTCAGCCTACTCGAGAGGAGGTTTGTAAGTATCAATTTCCAAGCTTTACACAAGGTGAGTCTCCTAGCACACCTAAAGTTGAAATCCCAAGCTTTAGGAAAGATAGAGTTTTAAACTCCCCGAGCCAGCCTCTTAAACTTGAAATTCCAAGTTTCCAAGACCATCATCCCTTGCAAGTTGAGGGAAATGATTATAGTCAGCCTAGTATAGTTGTGGATCATCCCCTTGAGCAGCAACTTTCATTGTAGGAAACCCAAGAATTTCCCCAAGTTTCTTCACTTGAAGAATCTATGGGTGAACCTTTTGATCAGGATACATTATTATTTATTGAGGAGCTTAGAAAGGTAAATCCATTACGTCCAGCTTTGGAAGTTTACCATTTGTAGCAGCAGAAGATTGAACAAGAGAAGCCTTCTCCTAATGAATCCTTCCATGTTTTCACTAATGAGCTACCTTGTTTTGTGGAAGATGATGAAAGTTTTTCAAAGCATCAACTAGCACAACAATATACAAAGTAGGAGGTATCAAATCTGGTACCAGTCCAAAAGAAGAATGGTGATATCCGCTTATGCGTAGATTTCCGAGACCTAAATAAAGCATCTCTGAAGGACCACTATCCATTGCCTTCTATGGAGTCAATCCTCCAAACTGTCGCGGGATCAGAAATGTTCTCTCTACTGGATGGGTTCTCTGGCTATAAACAGTTTCGAGTAAAAGAGGAAGATCAGCACAAAACTACGTTCACCACCAAGTGGGGGACGTTTGCATATGCTAAAATGCCTTTTGGTTTATCTAATGCAGGGGCAACATTCCAGAGAGCTATGGATGTCGCATTTAGCGAACTGATCAATAAGATTATCCTAATCTATTTGGATGATCTTACTGTGTTCTCCAAATCTAAAGATGATCATTTCGATCATTTGGAGTTGGTGTTTCAAAAGTGCCAAGAGTTCGAGATTTCCTTAAATCTGAGGAAATGTGTGTTTGGAGTACCTCAGGGTAAGCTGTTAGGACATGTTGTGTCGAAGGAAGGTATTTCAATTGACCCAGAACGAGTAAGGGCTATAAAGGAGCTTCCTCTCCCGGTAAATAAGAAAGGTGTCCAGTCTTTTCTGGGCAAAGTAAATTTCGTTAGTAAATTTATTTCCGATTTTGCGGGAATAATTAGGCCGATCACCCTAATGCTGAAAAAGGATCATATTTTCAAGTGGACAACGGAGGCGAGGGAGGCATTTGAGAAGGTCAAGGAAGCAATCTCATCAGCCCCAGTGTTAATCAATCCAGATCAACATAAAGATTTTATAATGTATGCTTTCAGTAGCAAGTCCAGTATCGCTACTGTTCTGACTCAAAAGGATAGAGAAGGAAAGGGAGAGCATCCAGTTGTGTTCTATTCCGAACCTTAAAGGAATATGAGGTGAATTATAACTTCGTTGAAAGACAGGCTTTCGCAATAGTAAAGGGGCTTAAAAAGTTCCGCCATTTAATTTCTGTAGCAAAGTCCTGGTATATGTCGCACATTCTAGTGTGCGGGAATACATCATGGAGGGAGAAATCACAGAGAAAAGGGCTAATTGGATCACCAAGATCCTGGAATATGACATTGAGGTCAGGCCCACCAGGACTATTAAAGGCAAAGGCCTGTGTGAGTATATGACACAGGAAGGGGAGATGCCTGCTAAAGAGGAACAGTCAGAACTTGTCCTGATAAACGGATCGGGATCGAAGGATGATTGGCTGAAAGATAGAATGAACTTCATGCGAACCGGAAAGTACCCGCCAGGCCTCTCATCCCAGAAAAGAAGGTATTAATGGCTCCAGAATTGCGGATACACGCTGATAGAAGGAGTCCTCTTCAAAAGGAATTTTAATGGTGTGCTCCTATGATGCGTTACTTCAGGGGAGGCGCAGAGGATCCTCGACGCATTTCACAATAGCGACGAAGGTGGACATTTCTCCGCTAAAACTACTACCATCAAGATCCTACGGGCTAGATATTACTGGCCTACACTTTTCAATGATTCCTACTCTCTGGTAAAGACTTGCAAAAAATGTCAGTTATTCTCCGACAGAAGGAAGAATTCAGCGATGCCCCTCAAACCTATCGTGGCGGATGAACCATTTGCGCAATGGGGCCTGGACTTTATCGGGATGATCAACCCGGTTTCTAGCTCCGGACATAAATGGATTTTAACAGCTACAGACTACTTCACAAGGTGGGCTGAGGCCGTTCCCCTTAAGGAGGCGACGGAGGCTGAGATTGTAGACTTCCTCGAGGCTCTGGTGACAAGGTTCGGCCCTCCGAAGACGATCATTTCGGACAATGCTAGAGCATTTGTAGGCACAAAGGTATGTCACTTTGCATTGAAAAATGGCATATTCCTTAAAACATCTTCAAACTACTATCCACAGGGAAATGGCCTAGCCGAGTCAACAAACAAAAGTTTAGTCCGACTCCTCAAAAAGGTTGGCTCAGAACACCAGAGGGAATGGCATAAAAATCTCGAAAAGCACTCTGGGCCAACCGCATAACTCCTAAACAAGTCCTCAAGACTTCGCCCTATGAGCTAGTATATGGGAAAGAAGCGCTGCTACCTATCTCTATGGAGATTCTGGCGATATAGTTGTTGAAATCTCTTGAGATAGAACAAAATGATGCCATGGAAGTTCGGCTTGCCGAACTATTAGAAGTACAAGAAAAAAGGGAGAATTCCCTAAAAGCCATGACAGGCCGTCAACAGGTGGTCAAACGGTGGTTTGACAAAAAAGCTTCCGACCAAGGCCTAAAAAGTGGAGATTTAGTGCTAAAATACGACAGCAGGGCTGCAAAGCCAGGTCAGCATGGTAAGTTCGATAGCCTATGGGAAGGACCTTTCAAAATCATTCGGTGCATGCAACACAATGCCTTCGAGCTGGAAAATATGGAACAGGAGCCTCTAGGAATCCCGGTTAATGGGATTCACCTTAAATTGTTCCATTAAGCGTCAAGCCCTACCCTGTACAATTGTAAATAACACTTTTTCTTTTTTTCCTTTCCTGTTTTTGGCCTATCCTTTTGCTAAACCAATTGACTTGCTATGTATTCGCTTATCATCGTTAGTGGGTAAAGCACCGGAGTTCTTAAAACACAAAAGTATGCTCGTAAACAGAGACAAAACATACAAGATTGGCAAACCCAGAAAAAATTGCACGCAGAAGCAAACAGGAGCATAAATTTCACAACAAAAAGAGACGTATATATTTATATACATGTTTCTGAGTTACAAAATGGCATGAGTGCCGATTTTCAAATATACAAAGTATTAGAGCATATATATACGTTGGCCTTTTATCAGGCTGATACGGAGCAAGGGGGTTACATCAACAAACACCAAGGCAAGGGAGCCATCTATCCGCAGGAGTGGCTAGCAGCAACCGACGCAGTCAAGATAGCGTCCGCTTCTTCCTCATCAACAGGTTCCTCGGCGGCACTGGCAGCATCATGAAGCGCGGCTGTCATCGGTGGTGGGTACACCAGGTTCTTGAAGTCAGTATACCATTCTACGTCGTAGAATGGTATCACGTTGTAGCTCCTAAATAGGAAGTGAAAAGCCTGGGTAACCCTTTGCTGATGCTGACCACGGGTCTGCAGGCGGAATCCGCTAAGGAATGGTAGCCAAGCCACGACAGCTTCTTCTTCAATATAGCGACGTAGGTCGCTGGCTGATGGGAGGCCGATTCCATACGCGGCGTGTGTGACAACCTCGCCAAGCTCGTTCAGGTACTTCTTCGGGAAGATTTCTTTGACTAGCTTCAGTACAAGCAGCCGAGGGACACAAATGTCCAACATAGACGCTACAAAGTGTGAGCACACGTCGGTGTTCACCCGATGCTTATCTTCATACTCCACACAGTCCTTGTCGAGAACCCACTTGATGGCTACTAAAACTAGCGAGTGCTTGTTCTTCGTCATTCTCTTAAGCCTCCTGGTGGAGATCTCACCTACAAATGCTGTTTGTGATTTGAAGGAGGTCAGGCGAATGGGAGTATCCATCTCTCCTAGAACTATTCCTAAATCTGTTGAGTATGCCGAAAGCTGCTTACCACCTAACCTATGAAAAGACTCGCTTAGCAGTATTCTACTTGCCTATCACTTCTCGACGCAAAGTGTGTATGTTTGCTATCTACTGGCCTATTTATAGAAAATTGACAAGACATATACCAATCCGCCGTAAGCAACATGATGTATATTGGCCGCAATCTCGAGGGCCGAGTCTGCGTTCGTTCACGTTTTGGGCTGGCACACGCATGGTAGCACGGCTCAAGGCATGCTTAATTAAATCAAGTTAATTAATTGAGCTTTAAAAGGGTGGCACTTGTTGATGAAGGGACGTATGGCCGTATGCTATGGTGTCAAATCTCAAGCACATCCCAGAGCCCGAGGCGATATTCGTATCTCTTTCAGGCGGTGATCGTTTGCTTGGCGTAATCATTCCGGCCAGGGATATTAATTACCGGTACATGCTAACACAACGCGAGGAGGCCAGTTGCAAGCTCAATTTCCAAGGAAATCAGGGCGTATCACACGATCTTTTGAAAGCAATGATGAAATCTGGCCACCTCGAAAAAGCAATCAGCTCGTCTTGCACAAGTTGTGGAGTTAATGGTACATGCCGAATTAAATGCAAAGGGCTCGCGCTCGCCTACCACCTTGAGGAAAGTTGCTATTATTGCATGAAAACGCTTATTGTTCCTAAGTCTTTTTCCAAAAGCTAAGGAGTGCGTGAAGTGTTTTATGTCTGTATTTCCATTGCAAGCGTATTCAAAGGCCAGAGAACCTACAAGTTCTGCCGCGAAGAAAATGGCAGAATCTTCAGCTCAGCCAGCAGAGGAAGGGATTAGCCAGGAACTGTATTCAGCTATTCGTTCTTCAGCCAAGGTTTACGTATATGATGATGTAGCGTATGCCACTCCTGGTATACCCTAGAAGGTGAGAAGACCCAACACAGAGGAGCTGGAGAGGCCCAAAGAGTGGAATAACCCGAAAAAGGTCAGAGAAAAGTGGGCTAATATCTACGACCCAAAGCTTGCTAAGAACCCTAAATCTCTTAGAGAGGCGGCTTGCGCAAGGTTATCAGTGCCTGCGGCGGACCAGGAAACGGCAAGTAGAGTCTGGTATAGCGATCTTCCATAATACATGGTCCCATTCGTGCACTATTGCCCGGAGGTGGTCGACGCAGCTGTTCAACGCTATAATCCAAAGACCCACTGCATTGAGGGTCGCAATTTAAGGGTTCATATCAGCCCAGAAGCCATTTGGCATATGCTATGCATTCCTGACCCCAGGTCAAGAAAGGAGAAAATCGAACAGTTCTGCCCAAGCAAAGGGGAAAAGATATGGAAAAGGATGAAAACAAGCTCTGATTTCCTGTTAAAAGAAACTAATAAGAAGGGTGTTGCGTCCGCTAAGGCACCGAGCATCCCATTGTTGCGCGGTTCATTCCGCGATGACCTCTAGGACCCCATATCCATGCTGGCATTTGTTTGCGGCCGCGATTCCGATGAGAAGATCGAGGATTTTTAGCTGGGCCCTACAATACAGTTTCGCAGGCAGCGTGAGCTTTTCTGGTATGATTTTGCTAAGTTCATGGTTGAAGAAATGATACAGCAAATAGAGAATTATCAGGCAGAGAAGAAATTTAGATTTCTTTCCTACCTGGTCCACATGTTCCTGCATCAGAATCCGGATTTCTTCGCCCGATTTATCCCACTATCAATTTTTGACGAGCAGAACAAAAGAAAGCCGGTATCTACATAGACACCCTACCTTTCCGCAACATATGACTACTATGCCTTCGCGGACTATTTCATAGCCCCGGTCCTGAATGATTTGATCGGAGAGGGTGATATCGTCCGGCTTAACTCTGAGCAGACTGGATTTCTGCAAGGCTACACCCTCGCTTGTGATTGGTTCCTAGACAAGGATTTCACAATCCTTCGAATGAGAGGCTTTATTGGTAGGCCTTTCCTGCTCCCGGCTTGCATCACCGATAGAGTGCTCGCCCTGGAGGTTTACCGGCAGGTATGCGTCGTTGATTTCATGTTTTATAGCAGCAAAAGTGTCAAGAAGAAGGGATTCTTCACTTGCCCAAAGAGTTTCAAGTCAATAACGCTTGTCAAAAAGTGATCGCATGAGCTGCTAGGGGACAAGCTGGCACACCTAGGGCTAGTATTAGTAAATGATAAATGGGATTACAACCCTTTCAATGACCTACCTGAGCCGCATATGAGACTTCCGCATGTTCCCCGACCATATTGGGAGAAGCGGCGTAATAACCGGACTGATAAAGATGAAGATCTGGTTGAATTGGCACAAATCCCTACGCCGGATACCAGGGGCCCATGGCACAAGTTCTACTTTCCAGTGGCCGTGGCCAGGGACAACCTTCCGATAGAGCGCAACATGCTTAACAAGTTGAAAGTGGACGAGGAATGGAGCGATGAAAAAATAAAAGCTTTCTGGAGATACCGCCAAGAAACAGGGCAGTTAAAAGCTCCTTATAATCAATTGAAGGACGACCAGGAATTTGAAAGATACTGGGATGAAGGCCATCCCAGCCTAATCTCCATTGCTAACAAGAGCGAAGCAGAAGGCTCCGATGAGCAGGAGGAAGAGACGGTGATATCTTCGCAGGAAGGTGATGCCCCCGGGCATCCCGCTTATGTGGGCACTAATGTGCGCTTTAACATATCCAGGGGCTCGCTTACCCGCACATGGGCCGCTAAACCGGTCAGGCTAGTGCCCCAGCAGAAGGATTCGACTGCTGAGGTTAGTGAGTGTCCCCCCGCGAAGAGGCAACACACGGAAAGTGCTGTCGGGACAGTTTCACATGAACCAGCCGAAGAAGATGCACCCGCTACTAGTCAAATGCCAGAGGTTGCGAGCGAGTCTCAAACGATCCCGATGCCACCGCCGACCAGTTAGCAGGTACATTTCGCTTCTTCCTCTCTTGCATCTCATTCTTTCACGTCCATCCCTGCTCAATTGGCAACTCCTACCATTCGTTTGAGCCTTCCACCCTCTGTTTCTGACTTATCTTATTCCGGGGGATTTGCCCAATATTCGCAAGCCCAACCGTTTATTATCACCCCTCCGAGCATGCTAACGCCTACTGCTGCCGCCCAGACTTTCCTCACTTCGCTCTCCGAAAGTATTCCTCCCATCAGCCCCCACTCTTTTTCCGAAATGCTTATAGACCCCTTCCCACCACAGCAAACCGAGCCCCTGGCAGCGACTCTTTTTCCTCGGCCAACAGGCCTTACGACTGACTCTCCGGTTCAGCCGTTGCAAATATCTAGCCATGCTGATAACCCACAGGCTAAGCTATGGAACGTGCCACACTTTTCTCCACAAACTGTCACCCTCCAAAAGAAATAAATGCGCGCGCCTATGAAAGTTACCTATCCCTACGCCCTGCCTTCCGGTGTTCCTTTCGCAGATGGGCTGGTTTCATCACCAACTAAGTTCATTGCACAGATAGATTGTGGGAAGGAAGCGCGCGCAAATAGAATGAGGCGACGAAGGGCAAAGGATGACAATGCCCCCGCCGAGCCGAGAGTATAGGCTTCGTATGACGAGGCCCGCCAAGAATTAAAGTTTGCAACTATGTACCCAAGGATAAACAAGCCCCAGGGAGAAATGCAACCAGGGGACTATGATATTTATGCTGTTGGACTAGACATGAAGATGGCCCGGCCACAAGATAAAGTCGAAATCATGGAGGAGACACAACGGGTGGTCACTTCCGATTTTCTAAAGACTGGTCGCCAGTTGAAGAAGAAGGATGAACAGCTCAAGGCAGCTAAGGACAGGGTGAGTTTTCTAGAGGCAAAGGAGAAATCCTTAGAGGCGGATATCGTCCGAATGACAGAAAGGGCGCTAACAGCAGAAAATGAGAGAAACAGGCTTCAGGGAAAAATTGCAAAGACCCAAGTAGCCAACCCAACCGTATTAAGAGAATTACAGAATCAAAACCAAGCAGCGCGACAGAGCCTACAATCGATAGAGGAGGAGCTTGAACGTTTCCGCCTTGAGTATAGTCAGAAGCTAGCAGAGAAAGGTGAAGAGATGGAACGCCTACAAGAGCAGTATCAGCAAAGGGTACAGGAAAAAGAGGCCAAATTCAAAGGTTTGAAGACTAAACTGGAAGAGGAGCTCCGAGTTACAAAGACCAAGCTAGAAAATGAGCTCCGAGAGACAAAAGCTTCATTAGAAGAGCAATCGGCTAACCACTCTAGAGCTGAACAAAATTGGAACAAAGAAATGAGCAGCTATGCAGAGCAGTTGGCATCTGAGAAAAAGAAAAAGGCAGAATTTGCCGAGGCCCTCATTTCAAGAGACACGGAGATTTCTTCGCTTAAGGCCTCTCTGCTACTAGCCCCTGCCCAACCTGATATCATCCCACTGGTCAGGCAATTGTACATTTCTCACTGGGAGAAAATCAAAGCCTTCTGCCTAAATCTGCAGCCTACCCTCCGGTTCATCGACAAGGCATTAAAACTCAATCAGGAGGCCCATGACACAATGGAACAGTTCCCGCGGTTCATCCTGGAAAAGGTTCCCGAGGCAAGGGACTTGCTAAATAAGCTATACTCAGTTTCAGACGAGATCATTTCCAGGGCAGGTATCGAAGATAGGGACACCGCAGCTCAAACGGCAAATAGGTTCATTCATTGCCACTCCGCTTTCTAGCGCACTAAGGCAGCAGCGGCTTTTCTAAACAAAGCGCTGGATGGCATTCGAGGGAGTTTCTCTGAGTTGGGCAGGTTGGGATTGCCGTCCCAATTTCTTGAGGATGGCACTATTGCCACGGCTACGTAGATTATTGAGATCATTGAGCAGAAGGAGAACGATCCGGAGGCATTCAAGGGACTCGGCAGCCCCCCAACAGCAGCAGATATCGAGGCAATCATTCATCCGCTCTCTTAGCTGCTTTTCCACATACAAGCAGGCACTGGCATGCCAGAGGTGCTGCCTCATAAGGAAGCTATTGATCTCCGCGGAGCACAAGAGAATTTGCGCAGCATGGCAAAGCCGTCCGAAATTGAATGGGTGCCTTTGCAGGCTGCACTTTCAAAGCTCTAACTCCATTTTCCCTATAGATGAAGGCTCTGGTCTGTAGAACCAGAGAGTTTTTTTTGAGTTCTCTATTCCTTATCCGAAATGCCCCTATTAGTCACCAAAAGCTGTTGAAATAATGTTCCAAGCAGCTCCCTTCGGGTCCCCTTTTTGCATGTATTCATGCGCTGGCCTGTGCGTCTCCGCGTTTCTTCGGCTTCCCGGCAGGTTTTGATCTTTCCCTTTGTGTGCATTCCTCACTTCACAACTTTGGCAAGCGGCTCCCCTTTCGGCTCCTGAGATGCTGCGCTGGGCGCCCACGTGTCTCGCCTGCGGGGTTTTCATTTTCTGTTGCTTTATGTTTCCTACGGGTTGCGAAAAGGGGCCCACATCTTTGTACGTGGCAGTGTATCGCAATCTTTCCCTAGCGAGAATAGATATGCTGCGGCGGGCTGCGAAGGATTTCTATTGACCTTCTTTATTTCCTGGCAGGACCTACTCTCGCTCACGTGTCAGCGGTTCGCGGCTTTTAAAACAATAGCAGGGACGAGAGCACCACGGGTTGCGAAACACGGCCACGCGTCTTTCGCCACCCGGTTCATGCGGCCTTTCCCCGTTTTCAAAGTAGCCTCAGTCCCCTGAACACGTGTCACTTCTCTGCAAGCTCCCGGTCGATGGAGGAGGAGTTTTCATTTGGGCCGCGGTTTGCTACCACGTGCCTTACATTGATTATCAAAGCAAGTTGTGATATGGCCGAGCGGGATAGTGTCATTGACTGCTGCTTGTCATGGTTCTCTAGGGCGGTGGGCGGCACTCGTCGCTTCGAAGCCTGGTTGGGACCACTGCCATCATTACAAAGGGCACGCCTGTAACTGACCAACTGGATGCTGTGCTCTGACTGGCTGCTCTCATAACGGCATTGGAATATTCCTATTCGGGCATCATTACGGGAGATTGTGGAATCTTTCTGTTACAACTCTCCAGGCGGTGGGATTTTGCTCTCCTGCTATATATACTCTCTCTGTTGAGGGAAAAGGGTCCAAGATTTTTAGGAAGAATACTGGTTTTAGCAAGAGACGCCAGGCCTCTTTTGCATGTTTATTCACAAGAAACTTTCAGACTGTGCCTATTGTTCGGCCTTTCTATTTTTCATGTCTTGATTAAACTGTGAACTGTGATTTTTATTGTCTTAAGCATTTCATTTGAGGAGACTTTTATATATTGAATGCAAACTTGCTGGTCTAAATCATGTCTTAATGACTCTTCTTAGCAGTAAGAATGTATGCGATACTGTTTTATGTCAATTAAATGAATTGTGTATGCTATTGCTTTAAGCTTCCGGTGTTTTGAAACATAACAATAACATTTAGGCCCTTGAGTCTATGATTTATTGTGCCTATCAGAAAGCTTTGGCGCATCGCCTTAGATTAATATTTGTTTCATTATATCTGCTTCCTTTTCCCTTTCCAAAAACCATTATATAGAAGAAGACGACTTCTTTAAAATTCGGAGGTCACTCAGTTTGGCGCAAAGGGGTCCCCCTTGAACTGAGTTTCCCATAAAGGCACTGTTATCTCGTCAATTTTTGGCATCAACAGAAGGGTCGGGTGTTTTCTTCAGTACTATTAGCCTTTGGAGGAAAAATCATTAAACACCATGGTGACTCCCAGAAGCTTTTTTTGGTTTCAAAATGATCAAGTGCTAGTATGTTATTAAAAGATTCTAATTTTTTGCTTGTTTTTAGCCTTGGAATGAACAAGCATGTCATTATTTCATGATAATATGTCATACCATCTGCCATATCATGAAATTCCTACTTATCCATCTTCATATCAACATAATCATGCTGTTGGTTTCAATCCCATGGTTTTGCAAAATCAACATCCGCAATATAATTACCACGCACCTGCCCCTGCTCAACCTCCATCTCAGCCGTCATATGCTAAAAATCAGCCCCAAAATATTGAAGACTTGAGTTTCAAAGATATATTGTTGAGCTATCAAAGGAAAATGGGTGAAATAGATCAGCAGGAGGAGATTGCAAGCATAAAGAGTACGTTGTTTGATTTTCACAAGCAACTAGGGGAGATCAAAAGGTAGCACGAGTATAACCCGCAGCAGGAAGAGATGGCTTATTAGGCCTATCTCTATGAGCAAGAATTGGAGGTACAAAGGTACAAAGTTCAAATGGCCCCTGCAGCCCTATGTCAGCCTACTCGAGAGGAGGTTTGTAAGTATCAATTTCCAAGCTTTACACAAGGTGAGTCTCCTAGCACACCTAAAGTTGAAATCCCAAGCTTTAGGAAAGATAGAGTTTTAAACTCCCCGAGCCAGCCTCTTAAACTTGAAATTCCAAGTTTCCAAGACCATCATCCCTTGCAAGTTGAGGGAAATGATTATAGTCAGCCTAGTATAGTTGTGGATCATCCCCTTGAGCAGCAACTTTCATTGTAGGAAACCCAAGAATTTCCCCAAGTTTCTTCACTTGAAGAATCTATGGGTGAACCTTTTGATCAGGATACATTATTATTTATTGAGGAGCTTAGAAAGGTAAATCCATTGCGTCCAGCTTTGGAAGTTTACCATTTGTAGCAGCAGAAGATTGAACAAGAGAAGCCTTCTCCTAATGAATCCTTCCATGTTTTCACTAATGAGCTACCTTGTTTTGTGGAAGATGATGAAAGTTTTTCAAAGCATCAACTAGCTCAACAATATACAAAGTAGGAGGTTGCTACTGATTGCACCATTTTCTCAGCAGAACCTAAGAGTGTTGCATGTGCAGAGAAGGTTGATTCATTGGAGCAACAAAATGTTGATGACTATTTCTAAGTATCTAGTTGGTACAACGATAAAGAAGATTAGAACATCAGGAGGAATTGTTGCAAGAGATGGACGAGGCTTTGTTTGAGGAATAACAGATTCGAGATCAAGAGATGATCAATAGTTCTCAAGTTCTGCTTGATCTATTCAATGAATTACCATTTTTTGTGGATAGTGAGGAAAGAACATCTCATATTACACCCGTACCAGCTCCAGAATAGAAAGAAGAAGCTCAGACCTCTGATGTTTTGATACCTCAGGAGAGTTGTCACAAGGTAGCAATTAGTCTCCCTTCACACAAAATTGAAGATGAGAGTGAAGAAGACATGTTTTGGGATGACCTTGAGGTTTTTGTTTCAAACTTAGATGCCAAACACTCATCTTTTGAAGGAGGAAGCGTGGAGCAACAGCTTAAGGAGGCAGAAGGGGTGTCCAAACTTGAGGTTTGACTAATTTATTTAAAGAGCTCCCTTTATTTTTTGGTAATGATGGAGATAATGCATGTGAACTAACAAAGCCATCAAGTTATGGTCAGAAAAGCCATGAAAATGGCATTGATAAGGTGTTGGTCTGTTTGCAAAGAAATGGGGATAACATGGCTATCGAATGTCAAAACCCTAATAAGCAGGGTACAATAGCTCGAATAGAACAAAATCAAGTTGAGCGAAAGCCAGAAATTGCTGTCCAAAGTAAGGTTCTTGGTATCTTTCCAAGTTCTTGAGAAATTAGGCAAGAGGATGTTTTCCAGGCTAACATTGAGCTTTTCTACTCACGCTTAGAGGATATGTCAATATCTTTGGAGGGTAGCTCACTAACCATGGAGGATGAGTCAGTATGGTAGGCCAACATGCAAGGTGAAGGTGATGTGGTCGTCACTGATCATTTAGGTTGCTTTCCTTCCAGTTTGAAGCCTTCAAGGGGATTCCCTATTAGGAACCTAGCTTAGTTGTAAATGAGAAAGGAGGAGTAGCCCCATGATAATGTTAATTTTGAGCCTCAAATGAGGTATCCAATTGTGCACAATCAGTTCATTTTTTCACCTGATCATCACTGGTTCACAAGTCAAGAAACATGGGTAAGTGAATACATATTGCTGCTTGGAAGGGTGTTGTAACAAACTGTTGAATGTTTGATATTTCCCCACATCTTTTGGTGGATTCACAAGCTGATCAAGTTTTACAGATTGCAAAGAAAGGGAAGTTACATTTTTGAACTAGTTAATGGCTTTGTTTAAACAACCTTTGCCTCGTTTAGTGTAGGATAGAGTAGTTGCTGCAAATAAGTGCTTCACGCACATTTCTTTTCAATATTTTTATTTTCCCTAAGCGTTGTCGTGCATGTTTTGGTTGGCCATCAGAGCCTATTATTTTTTCTTTTTGCATTGTTTGTTTTTTGTTCTGCTGCTATTTGGAGTATTGTTGTTCAAATTTCTGAGTTTCGTGAAGGGGAAAATTTGACTCCGTGCCCAATGGAGTTTTAAAAGGCAACTGATCTAATGCTTAGCTAGCAAGCATTCAGCAAAAATCGCCAAAATGTTACCAATTTTCACTATAGCTCAATTGGTAGAGCTGATTAATTTATTATATCTTAAAGTGGAAGTTCAGTTATTCTGCATGTGCATTAGGTGTTGTTTGCACTACATTTATCAAGTGTCAGTTATGTATTGTTTGAGAAAAT
The DNA here is from genome assembly GCA_007258455.2 of Sequoia sempervirens. Taxonomy (NCBI): domain Eukaryota; kingdom Viridiplantae; phylum Streptophyta; class Pinopsida; order Cupressales; family Cupressaceae; genus Sequoia; species Sequoia sempervirens. Next base: position 11,859 of record VDFB02175949.1, on the reverse strand, counting down.
TGGTTCAGGAGTTGTTGTTCAGTGCTTTACAAGTCAAATGGAGTACAAAACTGAATGTACAAATGATTAAGCATAACAAGTGCTTTCATTTATTTCATGATGCTATTCAAATTACAAATTTCATTTGATTGCAAGAATACAAATGATGGTACATTTTTTGTATTTTGATAAATTTCTTTTCAGAATGAAAAGTAGAAAGATAAATTAAAGAATCCACATAAGTCGTGGATGTAACTATCACAATGGATCACAAGGAGCATGCTACACTATTGAAGATGCAGGAAAAGAAATCACATAAGCATGAATGAAATCATCATTGCCTGTTGCTAATGGCTGATGCAAAAGGGGTGCACCATCCTCCGTCCTCGAGCTCCGATCGACCTATAGGAGAAAGGAGGGTTGTTAGAGCTCTGACTATGAACATACCTACATGAACCACCAACAATAATGTAGAATGTTGTTGACAATACACTGAAACATCAAGAAAAGTGTAGGAATCAGAGCTGAAAGTGTAAACATCATAATAATATATTGTTTTTTGCTAACACTGTTTGTTTCCTGTGCAGGTATAGGAAAAGTCATGAAGCTGATCATCTTATGAAGACATAAAGAATGTGGAGTAAAATGGGATCCCACAAGGGTAGAGCTCGGCATGTTGCCCCTTAAACTTACAAGTGGGTTGAATAAGAAAGTACAATTATCATGCTCATCTGAGCCATTCATGAAGGAGTAAAATGGATTTTTAGCTATCAAAGCTTTAAGTTTATTGTCCATTCATAACAATCAAGTCTGAGTAATGAAATGAATATTACAAATGGACAATAAACTTAATGGATTCAATTCAGCTGAAATCCATCATTTTCATTCTAAAAGTTGAATATTGTTGTCATATTAATTACTTTTTGTTGCCTTGTCTTCTGTTCACATTTATTCATGTTGTTTCATGGTGTTTTTTTCTAAATCGGGAAGTGTTTTATGTCATAATGATGATAGTGAACAGGCATACATATAAAATTCATGAAATCAAGCTGCAGAATTGGAGAATTGAAAGCTATTTACAACAGCTTCATTTGATTATAAAATGTATGAGGAATGCTAAAGCACAAGTAAATTGGCATTGTTCAGTCATTTGAATGCAAGAGTGTCAATGAAATTTTGGGTGTGTTTAAGACCGGCTTGCATATATAAGATAGCATTATGGAAAGTAGCTAAGTGATCAAGTAAATGCAATATGCAAGTAGAGCAGAGAAGCTAAATCTGAATATGATTTGAAGCATGGGAAGTAAGTATTGCTTTATCTTATGAAGTTTTTAGCAAAGAATGCATGATTCTGAAACATTTAAGTAAAAAGGATGAATGATAGTAAACATCAAAGTGACCTATGGAACATTAATGTTGCTATAGTAGGTATAAGAAAAATACAAGGGGTTGTCCCAGATCTATTCCAACAAGAAAAACAACGGCAGGTGTATCATACTGAATGAATGTCATTTTCAGGACAAGTGAAGTTGTGTTTTGACAAGCAAGTAATGTGAAGCACAAGTGACAGAGGATTTTTCTTATTTAGTACAATGGAGGAATGGTGAAAGAGGTTATGAATCTATAAACAAGGGAATGAAAAAATGTCTGAGATCATCTACAATCTTAGGGTTAACAAGGTGTAGTAACTGGTGTAACTTTGAGTGCTTTTTCCTTTTGAAAATAGAATACCCATGTTGGGTTATCAACTCAAAATGCTCAATACAATCAAAAGGTGGTGTTCATTTCAAAATAGTCATAATCTACAAGTGCAATGCCGCTACAAGATAACATAAAGGTTTTCTTGCATTTTCACAAATACCCACATGAGGGTTTTTATTTAAAATGCAGATTTACCACTATTTTTAGCATACCCATATTGAGTTTTCACATAAAGTACAGAAATGAGTGGTTTCTTTCAAGTTACAAAATACCCACATGGGGTTTTGTTTTCAAATACAAAATTTTCACCATTTTTTAGCTTACCCATGTAGGGATTTTTACAAAAGATGCAAGAAATACATGTAATACATTATGGGTCCAGCCCAGTAGATACAAGAAAATGCAAAAAATGTGAAAAGGATGTTTTCTTTATTACAAAACAAAGTTTCTCTTTTTGAGATTGTGTGAAGATAATGGAAAATACAATAAATGCTCAAAATGGACCTGACAGGCAGTGCATGTTGAAGCCTTCCTTCTTCTCAAAGCTAGATACCCATGTGAGAGTTTGGGTAGAAAATGAAAACAGAGAAGGAGAAAGCCATTTTTGAAGTTGTGACAACATTTTGAGTTCACAAAAAGTGCAGATTGAATTCATACTTGGTGCGGCCTGCAATGGTTCTTCGTTATTTTTGAGAACATAACAATAATTCTTTTGTAATCATTAGCTTCTAGGAGCTTTAGTTTGATAGAAAAATACAGAGGAGCAATGGAGTAGGAGGGCTTACCAAGTCACACTTGTAGAGGCACATTCATGGTGGCCAAGCTCTCACAGAGCTTTCAAATGCAAAGCTCGAGCTCACATTCATGGCGGCCAAGGAGGTAATGAAAAAGTCAGGAAAATACAGTGACACAAAATACATCAGAAAAATGTAATGGTCGCAGCCTTTGAGGCCATATTTCTCATCAAAAGAGCCAAGGGATGAATAGAAGATAGAAATAAAGCTTACCATGAGCAGTGGAGGCTGAATATGGTGAAGATTCAAAGAGGAAAGGGCTCGAATGGAGGCTCAAAAACAAACCCTAACCTTCTTCATGGTGGTGCACATTTTCTTCTTGCGGAGCTTTCTCTCCAAAGTCACCAAGTGCATAATGCGAATTTAGGTTTTTTTTTTAGTTTTGTCAATCCTCAATGCCCTAATTCGACTTATGCAGGTTATCACATAACTTTTGAAATATTAAACCTTATGTGGCCAATTACCCTCTATGCATTTTCCTCTATGCTAGGTCAAGCCTTGTAAGGTTGAGTGATTTCCATATGCCTATTTCTTTAGGTTTGTTTTGATAAATATTTCATGTTTTAAAACTTTAGGTGTTTAGGTATTGTCAAACTTATTCCTTAGTAAAAAAATGGAGAGTGATTTAGTGCTTTTTATTTTATTTGATTTGATTTTGAGGAAAATCAATTAAAATAAGAATGTTGAACAATATTGATGCCTTGGAGAATAATTTTTTATGACTTAGGTTTGGTTTTCAAATTGATTTTAAAGAAATCAATTAAAACAGTAATGGGGATTGCCTTATATTTTATGATTTTTAAGGAAAAAATCAAAGTGTAATTGGAGAGATAAGGTTTATTATTTTACAAATATTTTTTAATCTTTAGTTGCAAAATAAATTAGGAATAAAACTGCATGTTTTTTAAAGCAGAAGTTAAAACATTATCTTATAAATTATTTTTTCTTTCTTGCTATTTTTAGCAGTTTGAGAGGCAAAAAAGTGTTGACGTTTCCTTGGTCGGATTTGAGCTACATGGAGAGAAGATAAGGTGTTTTTTTGCTTTTAAAGCAAAGCAGGCCTATTTTTAGGTGCTTTTCTACATTTACATGCAAAGGGTGAGAGTTTTCCATTTTAGTTACTCTTTTTGGGGCAGTTTTTGATGTTTTTCCTTGAGCTTTCTTCTTGAGCTCGGATTAGGGTTTTGGTGATATATCTTGAGGAAAAAATTAGTGTTTTTCTCAGTCCAAACTATTGTTTCTTCCTCTCATGCTGAAACAAAGAGTTTTGTAAGCAGAAATTTGTACTCAGACTTTGATACTCCTTCAGTTGAATAAAGCAACATTCCTATTTCTCAATTTTGTGTCTATTTGTAGTTTTAGTTTGATGTCATATTGTGATTTATGTTTATAGAATCCTTGTTATGTCCTGAAATTGTAATTCTTGATGCAAAAAGTTCATAAAATATAGGTTGCATGTTGTATTTAAATTTGAATCTTCATGCAAATCATTTATGTGTTAAGTGTTCATGAGAGATTGTGAAGTATTGTTGTTTTCTGAGAGCTGTTTGTGGGTAAAAAACCAGAGTCATCATTTAGTCAGCATTAAGTTCTGAAAATAACTTTAAGTCAGGTTTCATTCCAGTTTTTTTTTCTAACTCTTTCCTTCAGAAGATCATTTAGAATATATTCATCATTCAGAGAACTAGCTCACTTTGGAGATTCCTTCTTCATTCAAATCACCCACATCTGAAGAAGGTTTCCATGTGTCAACAGATAGTTAAATTTCTACAAATTTAACATAGGGTGCATATCTGATTGATAACAAGTTGTAAGTTGCAGAACTTCAATGCATGTTTTAATAAGCCTAATTGAAATAAACCCTACATTTGAAAATGCAATTTATTGCATAGATAATAATAAAGATAGACAAAACAAATACAGATCTAGAAAATGATGACAAAGAAGAACCTATGACAAAATTTTGAGCCTAATTATAGGGATAGGGGAATGGGTACCTATTATCAAGAGGAAATGGGGAATTACAATTTGAATATCTATACCTTGGTATCCCTTATGTAGTCAGTTTATACCCCAAAGGGTACAATGGTAGAAAATAGTAAGTGCACTCAGGAACTATATCTAACAATAATTTAGATATAACTTAACCATAAATAATAATCCTTAATAACACACATATCCATTAAATCCTTATCACTCCTTATATATATTTAGATAACCATTACAAATAAGTAGGTCTTAGTCACTGATTTTCCTTATTGTCCCTTTTCTATATCTCTATTATATGTTATCACCTCTACTCTATTCTATTATCTATTACATATATATGAATGCCTAGTCTCTTATAGATGCATCAACCTTATAGGTCACCCCTTAACCTATCTCCATTTCTAGCTTGATGATCCACACATGCTTTGTAGTGGGTTGTGGTAGGTTCTACTTTGTGCCTTGTACCTTGCCAACATCATCCCCCCTTTCAAAATTATGTCTTGTCCCAAATACATGCTACTCAATTTACTGAGAGAATATGTTTGTAGATGACCTTCAACTACACCAATGATGTGTACCACTACTTTTTTTCTTGTAGCACTTTATGTACCCTTGTGTACTAATCAGAGTGGATTCTACCTCCATAAGGTTCATAGGGATTTAGATTTTTTTATGTGATAGTTGTAGACTCTCCTAGTACTCTGCACAAGTGTGCTAGCTTGATATTTATGCTTTCCCTTAATTGCTTCACTTGCACCAATAGTAGAAACCCCCGTAATGCTGAAAAGGGACTACCAAGACAAGTACATTGAAACTGTGTGAAACCAAGAAGTGCATGGAGGAGAAATAAGTTGCAAATAAAAGGGTGTGCAAACTAAGGCACACACATATGAGTAAAGAATCACTAGGATTCACTACTATCATGGAAGGGACACTCACTTGAAAAAGGGATGATGGAAAACCAAAGGAAAATATCAACCTCCCATGGCACTTTATATCATAGTGAGAATACAAACGGAACAACATAGTATCAGAGCAACAAGTAGAACATCATTGAAGCATGAAGAAGCTATAGACTATTGTCAAATGATGATTGATATAGTGCTAAAATGAAGAACCTCTAGAAACAGGAATGCAAGAGTGTCCATATGGTAAATGATCTATCTCACTGAAATGTATGTAACCAGCTACTGATGCATGTTGCATCTAAAATTACATAGGAACAAGAACTAGATACGTAGATCACTCAAACATGAAACCGAGAACCCCCCATAATGCTGAAAAAGGAGAACCAAGATAGGTACACTAAAACTGTGTGAAACTAAGAAGTGCATGGAGAAGAAACAACCTGCAAATAAAAGGGTGTGCAAACTAAGGCACACATGCAAGATATCTAGAGACAATATGTGCAATATTCCTCAACCAGAAAAAGCTACAAAAGAACCTCAAGAATCTTAAAGGAAAATAAAATTCCTCAAAGGTTGAGAGTTCAAGAGAAGAAGAGAAAATCTCAGAGAGATAATATAATGAGGGTTGACTACTATATAGGAGCAACCCTAAATGGTAAAGGGATTAGATCAAGACAAGTGTCAACATCACATGTGATGAGATATAATGATCTAAAGCTCTTAGTTAACTAAATAAAGAGCTTCTAAGTTTAAATCTCTAGAGTGATAATACAATGAGGGTTGAGTGTTATATAGGAGTGCAACCCTAATAATTTCTCACTTCAGTTAACAAAAAAGCTCTTAGTTAAATGAATAAAGAACTCCTTAGTTTAGATTAAGTGCATGAGAATAAATTAGACTAATAATTAATTAAAGGTTAATTAATTATTAGCTAATGCATGATTATTCTAACACCCCCCCTTAAGATGAACTTAGGGAGTGGCTAAAAACCCTAAAAAAGAATGCATTATGGATCTCGACAAATAAAGTCTAGTGAGGTACCCATGTACAAACAAAATATCTCTCATAAATGGAGAAAGGGAGAAAACCACAGTGGGAGAAAACTCCTCTCTAAAAGCTCCTGGAAAAAGGAAAATGAAGGACTAAAAATCCTCCAAATCAAGGTGAAGGACTAAGAAGCCTCCAACCAAAATAATGTCCCAAAAAAGAGGAACATGTAGAACATCGTTGAATCATGAAGAAGTTGTAGAATGATATCGAATGATGACTGATATAGCTCTGAAAGAAGAACCTCCAAAAATAGGAATACAAGAATGTCCATATTGTAAATTATCCATCTCACTAAAATGCATGTAACCAACCATTGATGTACACTACATCTGAAATTACATAGGAACAAGAACTAGATACATAGATCACTCCAAAATGAAACCAAGGAAGCATTAGCACCAATAGTAGAAACCCCCCCATAATGCTGAAAAGGGAGAGCCAAGATAGGTACACTGAAATTGTGTGAATCCAAGAAGTGCATGTAGGAGAAAAACTCTACAAAATAAAGGGTGTGCAAACTAAGGCACACACGCATGAGCCAAGAATCATTGAGATTCATTGTTGTCGTGGAAGGGACACTCACTTAACAAAGGTGTGATAGCAAACCAAAGGAAAACATCAACCCCCCATGACACTTTATATTATAGTGTGATTATAAAAGGCACAATAGGATGTGCAAAATACCCAAAAAAGATATACACTAGAATGGCACCTTATCTCAGTGCATCTACAAAAGAGAATGCACATGAAAAAGATAACTACAATATCCAAATAGAATAGAATACTTGAAATACATATGGAACAACCAAAAACAAGTCATCCCATGCAAATGAAAAAATTTTAGGAGCTAAGACGTCCAAGTAATTCACCAGAGTGTGAAAACACAAAAACTTGAATAAAATGTACCTAAAGAGAAATCTAGAAAAAGTGCATGGATGGCTATGAAGAGCTCTGTAAAATGGTTCCAATGTCGCTAGAATCGCACAAAATAGAAAAATTAGTCAAAAATTTATGAGCTCAGGATTGAAAACAACACCTTTGACTTCAATAGGCTATAGAATGCACTAGTAGCAAAACTAGGTGATGCAACCCACACCACTGGAAAGTTGGAAGAACCATCTTTTTGATGATATCTCATTTTCAAAAAATGGAGTTTGTATACAAAAGTTATGCATTTTTAAAAAATGGGGTCAATTTTGCTAGCTGATAGTCAACAAAAACAACCCTTTTGATTTTATTTTTGAAAATTTTTCTCATTGTATGCAAAAACTAATGGATACCCAAATAATATTCTAGTACTTCCAACAAAACCCAGAAAGTGTTTTTCAATCCAAACAATAGAACATGCGATTTGGTAAAAAAAAAAACTTCACCTGTAAGGAAAATTACTACATTGGGCTATTTTGACAGCCGTTTTTGCATGATTTGTTCACTATCTACAAAATCTAGCAGATACCTAGATGGTATTTTGTGATTTTGAACAAAACTCAAAAATCATTTTTCTCAAAAATACACGAAGCAAAAGATATTGATTTTTTTTAATCCAAAATGCACCAAAAATTTGCCCACCTCCAAAAATTGTAAAAAAAAGCAAGGGGATTCCAAATCTCCAGCCTATCACCCTTGTTGAAGAAAAAACTCATGAATCAAGAAGGGGTTCACTGAATCGAGGCTCTGATACCATGTTAGAATTTTGAAAAACCAGAAAACCACGAGCCACAGGATCAAACAATGAACAGAGACACCTTGCATGCAAGAGATTTGCAAACAAAGAATTGCAATATTCCTCAACAAGAAAAAGCTACAAAACGAACCTCAAGAATATTCAAGGAAAACAAGAGTCCTTAAAGGTTGAGATTTTGGGAGTAAATTTCCAGAGTGATAATACAATGAGGGTTGAGTGCTATATAGGAGCAACCCTAATAATTGCTCAATTCAATTAACATAAAAGCTCTTAGTTAATTGAATAAAGAACTCCTAAGTTTAAATCTCCAGAGTGATAATTGAATCGTAAATTTTTGGGGAGACACTTTCTTATGTACTTCTAGGGTTTTGCACCTAAAAGGGGAAAGGTATCCCAAAAATCTATGTGGTTCACTCAAGACTAAATGCAAATATGATTGAAATATGTCTAAATAGAATGTCCTAAATGCAAAGAACTGATAAAAGAGATGGATTATTAATGCAAAACTAATAAAATGCACTTTGTTTGGAAAAAAACATTGTCATATGAAAAAAGATAGATTGAATGCGATGTACAACAAGATAAAGAAGCCAAATAGAAAGAGTTCACCAAAATGAACCGTAAATTTTTGGGGATAGACACTCTCTTACACTTCTAGGGTTTTGCACCTAAAAGGAGAAAGGTATCCCAATAATCTATGGGGTTCATTCAAGACTAACACAAATATGATTGAAATATGTATAAATAGAATTCCCTAAATGCAAAGAAATGATAAAAGATATATTGACTAATGACTAAAAATTAAAGAAATCCAAAGTGTTTGAAAACACATTGTGATATGCAAAATGAACTAAAAATGCAAGTAAATTGTTGCAGACACTAAAAATTGGTCTAGGCCTGTGACTTCAATTTCTTCATAATTCGTACCTTCATTGTCATAATTAAATAATGTTAATTTATTTAATTACTTTCTAATGTCCTTCGTCATCTATTAATTAAAAAACTTTAAACTATTTAATTAATTCATTATCAAATCTTGATTAATTAATTAAATATTATTTATTTAATTACGTTGCTAATTTAGTTTATCCCCTTTCATAAATTAAATAAATTATTATTTAATTTATCTTACATCACATTTTCAACTATAATTAAATAATCATTTAATTATTTAATTATTCATTAACCTTTTCTCGAGTTAATTAAATAAATCTTAATTTATTTAATTTAATTCTCTAATTTCGAATGTTGAATTAAATAATAATTTAATTCATAAAAATATTTTTTCTTAGCATATTCTTCTGTGATTAGATAATTGTCTAGTTATCTAATTATTCATTCACCACTTAACTCGAGATTTAATTAAATCATTTTGTTATCTCCTAATCTAATATTTGTCTATTTCTAACGAATAGACTCTCCATCTTAATCAGTCAGTTATCTTGTTTTATTCTTCTGCGTGCACACATTTATTAATTAAATAACTTTAATTAATTAATTCATTCATTCGTGCATTCCAACAGAATGTTTCCTCTATTCAATCTTTATCCTTTACATGCAATTGTTATTCTTCTAAGTTTCAAACACTTTCAACTAAAGATTAAATTATTAGTTAATCTTAATTCCCATCTTTTATGCATTATCACTCACGTTATTACTAACACTAATCTCAATGCATGCTAAATCTTTTAATCTTAATCGTTTGTCTATATTTCAATCTGAGTCTGTCATTCGAAAACCCTATTTTCTATAAATTGGCTTGACCTTCATCATTGTTACTCCTCCCAAAATATTATGACTTTTGAAAGCAATCAATTATCTGAATCTTCAATGTTTTGTTGAATCATACTATCATAGGTTATACTTGCACACTTAGGAATCTGAGGGAAATTATCATACAATAGAAAAATGGAGAAGGACAATCAAGGTCATGCATGGAATTACGTATATATTTGGTGAGATTGTTCTGATATTTATATTTTAAAGCTTTTCCATTGTTCTTTGTTGTTAGCGTAGTTTACATTTAAGTTTATTTGCATTTTTTGTTGCTTTGATCTTTCTTGTTTCACTGTGTTACATTGGTGAACCTAACCTGAAGACATGATCTTTGCAAAAATTTGTAGAAATTTTGAGTTTTGTAGGTACAGGTATGACGCGACGCATCTGCAGCATGAAACGATGTAATTGATCTAGTACGGCGTGACACATCTGAAGTACGAAATGATGCAATTGATCTCGTGAGTTGCATATGATTTTTGTGATGCATCTGATATTTTGCGACGCATTTGTGCCTCTATGAAACTTATTTGACTGATATAAAAAAAATTGTTGTCTGAATTATGCGTTTGAATTTTTCAATTACAAATTTTATTATGACTAATTCAGAGTTTGAATCGTGTGTTTTTGAGGAGTTAACATAGTGTTTGCAGGACGTTTTGTGAAGACAAGTATTCAAACCCTTTTGCAGGACAATCGACGAAGACAAAGATTGAGACTACTAATGAATTATTTTGTACGACACTTGTTGAAGACTAATTTTGAAACAGATTGTCTGAGTAGAGTAGAAAATTGTCATTTGGGATTAAAATTAATCACTATCTACTATGTTTGGTGTGTGCGCATAATCTGTTAAATACCCGGTTCAATAATTAAAGTATCCTCTCCCCTTGCGCACTTGTGTAATCCTAAGTGCACAAGAAATAGTTATTGACTCTAGAAATTGGGTCTTCCTTGGTGCGAAAAAGTACTCACCCCAAGGTGACTCAAACCGGCAATGAAGCTTTTTAGCTAAGCTACTCTCGACCCGTATACAAATGTGAATCCTACTGGAAAGCTTAGGATTACAGGTGCAAATTTGTTATGCAGGCAATATCATTGTATCTTTCCTCATGCATAGCCACCTGAACGGGTGCCCTTACTATGAGCCAATTTTTTTTAGTTAACCAAAAACCTTCTATTTTTTGGTGCAATAGGTCGGACCTTTGAAGTAGTCTCAAGTTCATGCGGTTCTTAGTAGAGATGAAAAGTTTTCCATGGGAGTTTCATGTGAACTAAAGTTTGGTTGCTCCATAGAAGTGAGTGTTGTGGAGTGGATCCAGTGGGGTCAAGCTTCTAATCATCTGCTCTGAATAAGCATAGCTGGGGAAACCCAAGTGAGAACTCAACAGATATTGTCACTGTTAGCCTTAGGATTGTACTTGTCTTTTGGAATTATACATGTTCATGTTCGTCAAACTTGAAACACATTATTTTCTGATTGTCTTTATTTTCCAAAATTTCATCACAAACAAAGTCAGTCAAATATGCCATTTGCCAGAAAACCACAACTATTAACCAGAAAATCGCAATTGTCAAACTAAATCATAACTTTTAACTAGAAAATCGCATCTGTCAAAACTAATCCCAATCTGTTATTTACCAAAAAATTGAGTCACATTTGTTTACCAGGAAGCCACATCTGTCTCAGTGAGTCACATTTGTTTACCAGTTAATCGCACCTATCACAGTGAGTCACATCTGCTTATCAGAACACCACATTTGATATCCCAATTCACATATGTCAAGTCTAATGACACCCCTGATACTGGAAAATTGCATTTGAAACCTTTGTGACACATCTAATCTAGTGATTCACTTTTGCAGTCTGGAACGACGCGTATGCCCTGTCACAGACCCAAACCTTGTCTACCAGTACATAGTCTGAGTTCAAAAACTACATTTAACAAATCTTGATTCGCATCTAATCTAGTGAGTC
>VDFB02175948.1:0-29905 GCA_007258455.2 Sequoia sempervirens | reverse complement strand
TACCACTTGTGGAATGGTGGTATAACACTTCTTTTCATAGCTCATAAAAAATGTCTCCATTTTTGGTACTTTATGGATATCATCCTCCTTCCATCACATCATCAATTAAGGTGTCCCTAAGAGTTCAAGCAGTAAAAGACCACTTGCTTCATCAACAACAAGTACTTTCAGGACTCAAGGAGAATTTAGCCACGGCACAAAATCGAATGAAACAATAGGCAGACCAACATTGTAGTGAAAGAAGTTTTGAAGTTGGGGATTGGGTCTTCTTGTGATTGCAGCCTTATAAGCAAATCTCACTAAAGCAGCAAAGAAAGAATAATAAGTTGTCGCCAAAGTATTATGGTCCATACCAAATCATGCAGAAGATCGGTAGTGTTGCCTATAAGCTTGAGTTGCCACCCACAACAAAGATACATCCAGTTTTTCATGTTTCCTATTTGAAGAAGGTAATTGGGCACAATATTCCCACTCAAACAACACTTCCTGAGCTAGATGAAGAAGGGAGAATCATTTTGGAACCAGAGTGCATTCGTCAAACACGCACAAAAAAGCTGAGGAATAGAACTATCACTGAGTATCTCATCCAATGGAAGAATTTACCAGTTGAAGATGCCACATGGGAAGACAAGGAGTTCATTCAAAAGTTTCCAAACTTGATTAGCATTGAGGACAATGCTTCTTTGAAGAAGGGGGGCATGCTACGCCCTTAATATTATTGTACATCGGGTTATGAATAGTCGGCTTGTGGCTATCTTAACTCTCTATTAAGTCATATTATCATTAGTATATTGTTATTTAGTTTTTTAGGTCGGCCCAAGTCTTATATAGTTGTGTCTAAGTCGGCCTAGGTGATATCCTGCACAAATAGGTATATATAGGAGGTTGCAGATTCTTATTTCATCAATGTTGTGAAGGTAAGTTCTCAATAGGAGACATTCTCGAGGTTTCCGGCGGCTTTATTATTCTCGCTATTATCAAGTATTAGCAAAAGATATTTCATATCATATTCTTCTATTGTGCAAGTTATTTTATAACATTTATGTTCTCTTTCATTGTTTAATATACTCTTTTATATTTATGTACTCAGTGTATACATTATTTTCATCGATACATTATTTTCCACTTATTTTATGAGTTTCAATAATTATATTACATAGTTGTATATACATATACATATACATGTACATGTATATGTATATAAAAATACATATACACATGTATATGCATATGTATGTATGAATGTATATGTATATACCTAGACATGTATATTTATATAGATATACATATATTTATTGAGAGTCGTGGCACGAAGTATATGCACAATACACACTGTCAAATAAATTTGTGCAATGGTTGTCACTAAATATATGTATATTTATATAGATGTACATGTATATGCATATAAATATACATGTATACACACACATATATATGTATATATACGTCCATTCTATTTCACTCTACCATAAATGGTGCCATCATATGTAATACACACTATTATTTTCAGCTTCATACCAAGGATCAAAACATTGTGGATTTTAATGCTCCAATCAAAACTTTTATTGTTGTGCATGCAATATTGTAACGATGATTTGATGTGGGAATGTTATGAGTACCGAGCACTACCCTCGTTTATTACAATTATTTTGCAGGAAAGCGGGAGCGTGGAGAAGTGAATCAAGCATGTGGATTATCAACATACCAACAAAGTTGTGTTTGTTAACACAACAAACTCTATAGGGACATTTTGCTCTGAATGCTTCTTGATATGTTTACATTTTCTAGAATACACATGTTCATAAATAAATACTTTTCTTATCCGATGCTTATTTCATTCAAGGAATATATTTATTGGCATTGGTCTCTTAATGGCAGGAATGTGAGGACTTATCCGCAATCAATAGAAGACATTCAACGTTAATGACAGGTAAAGTCTATGAATTTACTTTGGAAATGACCTAGTAATATGGGTATGTGCAGGATCATCATGGAAAAAACAGGCCCTTAAGTGGCAAAAATTCAGAAAAATCAGTGTTAGGCAACTTGACATAAAATTTGAATAGCTATCTATATATTATTTCAAAAAATATATAATAATAAATCTATAGAAAATGAGTGTAGTTTCTAAACTACTAGGTTTATTTAAAAATAAATAAAATCTATTTGGTGAAAATTTGAAATTTCAATGCAAGAGTACTTAAATTTCAAGGAAAAAAAATAAGAAGTAGGTGTGTATCTGACCCTAACCATAATAAAAGATAATTATTTTTTATAATATTTTTATACATATGGGCAGAGTGAACCATGTCCATGTGATGCAAAAATTTTGATATTTTTTCAAGTAAATAATTAATTATGAATTTTTATTACAACTTTTTAAAAATATAAAACCTCGTGATGTATGACCAATCTTAACTTGGTCAAAATTCATGAATTTATTTTTATATTTTAATCCTATATTATGTGAAGCATAGAATGTGACGATGTTTCGATTCAAAAATGTGATACCGCTTGAAAGTTATAGATGTTTTTCAATCAAATTTTATCAATTAGACTTAGTCATAATTCTAATAGAAAATGAATAATACCATTTATTAAATCTAAATTAAAGTATAAATTATGTAGTTGAAAGTTAGATGAAATGAGCAATAGTATATAGTAATTATGAGATTAGTTAGTATTAGATTAGTTTTATATATATATATATATATATATATATTGATAGGTATATATGTACATACATATATATGGTTATGCATATATGTATGTACATATATAGCTATATATATGTGTGTGTGTGTGTATGTGTATATATACAATTAATCTGATAATTAACATGTAGTTCCATTAATTTTTTACTCTGATAATTGATAAGAGTATATCATTGTCTTCATATGCCTTCATCAAACCACGTGTACGGGTTTACATAACAAAGTTTTGTGATTGTTTTTTATTGATAAAGACTCAAACACAGTGTAATTAGTGAGAACATAGAAAATAGAAGGTTGAAACCATCATCAAACATAGAAGGCATACAAATTTGAGCTTCCAATAACAAACAACAGTAGCATTAGGACATTTTATAATCATATCATAGTTATATTTTGAATCAAACTGCAATAATTGATTGGGTGGTGCGAGAGAAAAACATGGCTCGAACATACTTAAAACATAATTACATCAGCATTATCACATCTTATAATCATATCATAGTTATAACTTTAAGCAGATAAATAGATATGATTTGCAAACCAGATCACCAAAATGTACTGCTACATCAATCAAAAAACAAAATTGAATATGGACATCATCAGTTGTCCATATTTCTAGGAAAAGGTGGCGGCGTGATATATCTTCCAGTAGCTAAGTTAGGTCCACTTCTAGGAGTTGATACTTGGTTAATACCTCCTTGAAGGCATGTTTCTATTTGAGCAAGTAATGCTTGGCTTGCATCAAAAGTCAATCCCATTTGTTGTGAGCCACTCCCAACCTACATATTGTTAATGGCTATAAAGGCTGGTGTCAAAATGCTCATCATATCAAGGAGGATAGGATAATGGGTGGGTATAGGATCCCCCATTGTTGACTTATGTTTTCTCATCTCTGCTTGTTTTGCTTCCTTTTGTAGACGTTCAGCCTTGGCCTACTCCTATCGAATGGATTTCTCTTGCATTCTTATCATTTTATAGTCATATTCTATCACTTTCTTTGCTTGCTTCTTAGCCCTTGCTGCTTCCTTTATAATTGCTTCTACTTCATGGTCTGCCTTTCTTTGCAACATCTACTCCTTATGTTGATGCAACTCCTCTTTCCTTTTCTTCTCTGCATCTTGTTGGTTGAAAAATTAGATGAAGGAGCTAGATGTTAGTACTTGAGACTGCCTACTAAGGCGAAGCACTCCCGAACGAGCTCTCTGTGATGTTCCTTGCACCCTCTGCATTGAAAGTTTCAAGAATTTTCTGATTCTTCTTGTTGTTTGTGATCCATCATGTGGGGTGCATGGCACAAACTCAACTTCTTCCTCACTAATAGCATTGTCATCTTCACTTTGACCATCACTATGCTCTTTCCAATTCCTTGCATTAGTGAAGTAATGTATTACTTCAGCTGGATCAACGTGTGGTGGGGAAGGCATAGAGAGGCTAACTTCTTCCTCAGTTGGATTTATTTGCAATCCAAGGTTTGTGGCTGCTTCATGCATCCATTCTGGTTGGCTAACTTGAGTTGGAAAACTCAGGCCTATTGATGTATTGGTTGTATCTTCAGTGGAGGGTGCAATAACTAATTGAACTTCTGGTCAAAAATCTACTAAAACTTGTTGGATTTTTGGTTGAATGTGTGTTGTAGCTTCATCAACCCCATTGCATTCTACTGCAACATCACTTGCCACTTCCCTTGCATCATATTCCCTCACAAAACCATCTATTACATCCTCATTGTAACTAAGAAGACACAAGCATGTCTCTACTGCCATAACATCATCTTCAGTTTCCATTGTGACTGGTTCATCTTCTATTATAGGAGTTGCAACATCATCTTCAACAACATAGCCCTCACTTGGGCCCATGTCGTTGTCAAGGGCTGACTGATTAAGAGGCCATATTCCTATTCTGTGGTACCCACTAACAATATTGCTTAGTTTCAAGGCTTTTCTGAAAGCTTGGTTTGCAAGTCTTACCAACTCTTCACATCCAATATCAATATGTGGGTTTGCAGCCTACCAAATAGTTCTTTCCTCTCTAAAATATGCCTTGAATAGAGAAAAAATGCAAACATCCAATGGCTTCAGCTTGTGACTGGTATGAGTAGGCAGTGTTAGCAGGTCTATTCCTAATTTTTGTGATTGTTCAATGGTCTTGAAAGCCACGTGGCTGGCATGACCATCAAAAATGAGAAGGGCCATGTTTGTCGGTGAAACCCCACTGGGGATATTAGCTGCAAAACGGTCTAACCATTTGAGAAATAGTTCTTTTGTCATCCACGCATGTTCTTGGACTACCATCAATGCCCCTACCTCACAATTAAAGATATAGTTCTGCATGTGCCTCTTTGATTTAAACAAGTAGAACTCAGGAATGCTTATCCCAGCTGCACTTGTACAAGCCAACACTGTGATCCACTCTCTACTTTTTGAAACCAAATATGGTACACATTTTGTACCCAATTTGGCAATAACTCTCATGCCATAGTTCCTACTAGCCTGAATGCCAGTCTCATCACAGTTCCATATTCAAATTGCTCCATACTGGTTAAGTTTGATCAGGTTCTCGAGGTTGTCATAAAATGCTTGCATGATAGAAGAACAAACCATAATCGCTCTGTCACTTTCCACTCCTTCAATTGTTCTGATTGTCAAATCTAGGTGCCTTCTTTGAAATCCTACCCACCATGACCTCCCAGGGACCCCATTTGTGAAAGGATTGGGTCGACTTGTTGTTATTTGAGAAACAATGGCTTGTAGTTGATTTACTTGTAGTCCATGGACCAATCTTTCCATGTCCTTGCACCATTGGACAACTTCAGTCTCCTCCTGTTCAGTTAAAATTGTATATGGACCCCTCCTCTTTGTGGTGGTTTGCCCTAATAGCCACACCCTCAAACTGCTAGGTGGCATACCCCACTTGATTGTTGCTGCCCTGATTGACATGTTGCATTCTTTGACACTCTTAACTGCTCCTTCCATATCAACATATGTCCACTGCCTAATGGGTACAAGTGAGGGAAGTTGCACAGCAGGTTGAACATTTGGCTGAATAGGAGGTTTGGCTTTTGTTGTGTTGGTGGCTTCATCTGCAGAGTCAGGAACATCTTGTGGGCTAGGATTTGCATGAACTTCCTCATCAGGCTATGTTTCAATGAGGTGCACCCCATGAGTTACCCTAATTGCACATTTTCCTCTTCCTACAACTCTTGTAGTCCTTCTAGTAAGTGCCATAATTTTCCAGTTAACCTACACAGACAATAAAAATTGAATAACTTGTTAGTGTAGCAAATAATAACATGAGATTAGTTCATAGAATAATGTCAACAGAAATCATAGCACTCAAACATTAATGACGCCCAAAAAAACCCACTGTTGGAAAAGAAATCTTGCAGGTGAAGAGAGGTGGAGACTTACTAATCAAGATTTCTAGATAAAATTGTGTGCAATTTTTCTTCATCAACGTTTCAGATCATACTCCATGATCCAAAATGTTGATGAAGAAAAATTGCATAGATTTTTATCCAAAAATATTGATTACTAAAGGTCATGGATTGTGGAAACATAATTTTATTAAGAGGTGGAGACGTTTTCTACAACTCCATATAAGATTAAATGAAAAAATATTTGAAGATTAAGTATCTTATTATATACCTAATAAATTTCATGATGATAATTGGTCAAAATTATGTCAATGTTTTGTTTAAAACACATTACATGTGATTACTTCATAGAATAATGTCAAAAAAAGACATAGCAGTCAAAAATTTGAAGCCATAGACAAAATAAGACAGAATAAGACAGTCAAACCCTTCATGCCATACACAAAAATGATTTTTAAAGATGCCAAAATGCAATCAAACACCATCGAACCCAACAAAAATCCACTATTGAACAAACAATATTACAGGTGAGAGAGGTGGATCAAATTTGTACTTGTCACATGTAACAGTACATGGCATGACTATATATATATACATATACATATATGTATGTATGTATGTATGTATGTATATATGTATGTATGTATGTCGACAATCTGATAAGAATATGACAGAATAAGATAGAATAATTCACGAGGGATCATTTTTCTACCAGTTGGTAGTCACATGTAAATAGAAATGATTACTGTCAAACCCTTCATGCCATACACATAAATGATTTTTAAAGATGCCAAAATGCAATCAAACACCAGATTCTTACTAGATTTTTATATATATATCTATACAATCTGCTATGATGAAGCCCTACACATTCTTATTAGATTATATAAATATATATATACAATCTGCTATGATGATACCGTAAACATTTTATTAGATTATATATATATATATATACAATATACAATGATGAAACCCTAAACATTCTTATCAGATTATATATATATATATATATATATATATACAATCTGCTATGATGAAACTCTAGCCATTATTAAAGACGAATTTATAATATAACTATGATATAATTATAAAATGGGTAATGCTAGTGTTATTATATTTGATGTATGGTACAATGTTGCTATTATAATCTTTGATTTATGATGAATGCAGGTGAAAAAAATGTAACTATGATATGATTAAATAATGGATAATGCTAACTTGAACAACTGACTAAAAGAAAAATTATTGGTATGCTTGAAAATAATGTAAACACTGAGTACATAAATATAAATATAATGTAACTATGATATGATTAAATAATGCTAAGTTGAATAGCTGAGTGAAAGAAAAATTATTTGTATTCCTGAAATTAATGTAAACATTGAGTACATAAATATAAAAGATTATATTGAACAATGAAACATACAACATAAATGTAAACATTCAGCCTGATAATAATGTAAACACTAAATATATTGACTAAATAAAACATTATGCCTGATAAATATAAAAGAGTATATTGTATGAGGAAACAAACAACTAAAATGTAGAATAGTATGGCTGAAAAAAATGTAACGAGTGAGTACTTAAATAGAAAATATTATATTGAATATTGAAATAAATGTAACCAGTGAGTACTTAAATAGAAAATATTAACCATGAATATTGAAACAGACAACATAAATGTAAAACAAAGAGGCTGAAAATAATGTAAACACTGAGTACATAAATATAAAAGAGAATATTGAATCGGTAGGGTATGCTTCAAATTTGAATTTTTTGTGTGAAACAATCTGTCATTTCATTTTGTAGTGGCCATCTATGCCCGAGTTTTTCCATGGCCTTTAGGAAATCAATTTTATATTTGGTTTAATTGTCAAAATAGGTGGCTCTATTAAATTCAATCAGATATATGAATTATACTATGTTTTTTGGTATATTAGGGAGCCTTCCACCATTAACTATTTATGCAGGTACCAGAAGTAGATGGAGTTAATGCATGAAGATGTCAAGGGATATGTGGGTGATTGTGCAACTGATAGCTTATAAAGTTGTTCAATTTTTTGTATTATGTCAGAATGTGGACCATTAACTATTTATAATGTTTTAAATTATGTGACATTGTGCACCATTAACTGTTTATGTATACATGTAAATACAATGCACTAGAAGCTTTAAGCCACTTCATGGAGTGGTTATTGTAAACATCATTGTACCTTTTTTAATTCATAAATGACTTTATTTTGTGCAAGTTGACTTGTGTTGAAAACATAATTGTACCAATATATGTTTAAATTTGTTTTTTTTTGTTGGTTGGTTATAGACTAAGTAGTGAACATATACTGGTGTAATGTCTAATTTTTTATTGGCATAACTACAAAATTTTAATGGATATTTGGGGGACAAATTGAGCGAGGTGAATGGCAATGGGATCATGAACAACAATGGGGTTAATAGAAATAGTGTGTCCAATGTTACTAAGACTGTGTAGTATGCCATAAGGCTATAGCTGATGAGCATGAAGCATAAATAGGATTATCCATGACAAGTGGAAACTAGGAAAGATAACCAACAAGGATTATAGAAACACCACCAAATGGTTTCCTTTGGTTATCATGGAATGCTTAACAAAATTGACTATCTATTTTGAGTAGCAACTTTAGGCCTAGAAAACTCATTTCATCTATCAAAATGTATTGAATATATTTAAATTATTCTTGGAATATTGTGAATGGTTGGCCTTGCAAAGGATTCATATCCTTTATGGGAATCCAGAGGGTTGTATGGATTATGGAGGCACATGTGTTATAGGCAACAACACCTGTAGGGGCCAATGTGATTAGTAGGCTATTGCATCCAATAGTAGAGGCACTTATTTTTTGTCTTATACAATTTATC
This sequence comes from Sequoia sempervirens, assembly GCA_007258455.2. NCBI lineage: Eukaryota > Viridiplantae > Streptophyta > Pinopsida > Cupressales > Cupressaceae > Sequoia > Sequoia sempervirens. The sequence continues at coordinate 20,917 of VDFB02175948.1, read as the reverse complement.
AAAAATTATTTGCCAATACCAGTTGTTCCTTAAATGATCATGTGGAAAGGGCCTTTGGGGAAGGCTGCATGTGATGGGATTGGATTATTTCAAGAGTTGGTTGCTATTTTGGTGAAAGTTGATGAGATGATATATTTATAGGAAGAAAAAAAATTATCGTAGCTTGCTCATGTTGTTCCTTGGTCGATGGGATGAACTACAAAGCAATATTATGAAGTTGTTTAGGCACATGGTTTGTATTTCATGAATGGCTCATATCAAATACTCGCCTACACAATAGCTAGAGCTAATTTATACTAAAGTTAGTAGTAGCACCAAGCTGAAAGAAAACTTCCCATTCATATTCATCCATAGAAGGTTGATGGTTCAAATCATCACTATCACTACCATTTTTTTCTTCAATTGTGGATGCAACTGGAATACTATTAACATGCCAAGGATGATAACCAGTTGTTGTAAGAACTTTCCAACTTTGTATTATGTCTTGTTTGGCAAGACCTATATCTATATGTATGTTTTGGAAAGGTTTGTATAACATAAGTTTAATCCAAAAAAAATGTATCAAATATTTTTGTATCTTCAAGATGAATAGTCTTGAACAATGTGTACACAAGCACAATTTCCATTTTTATGCTGCTCAAAATGTGTATACAAGTAGACCAAGTAAATTAGGGATACACAACCCAACTCTGGAGGCCTTTGCATATATAAATGAATATAACTTTTTGGTAGGCCTTCATCAACATCATATTTATTTATATGAAACCATGTCTTTTTTCCAACATTCAATCAAACATATTGTTGACTTGAAGTGACAAGGGGCAATTTTTGTAACATATGGAACATCTCCTATGCAGAGATGTCACACTCCACAAGAATGTTCAACATGAATTTTTAATATGCAAGTAGCACACTCTATCCTCAACTATATTTGTATTTTCAAGTCTTTTCAACATATATCAAGGTAATATCTAATTTCTTCTTAGATTTAGCTACATATTTAGAGATATAATTTAATACAATTTTCCTAGAAACAAGAAACAATTGGCTAGCTATCAACATCAAGGCATTCCAAATTGCAAGCATGGTTGGGCTATGCATATTTAGGTGATCATCATTTCTTGTCAGCTTGTAGGATTTGTTAGACTTAGCATCATATGTCAATGTAGAGGTAAGTTGTTGTTGCCAAGGTGCTTTATACTGACATTGTAATTGCTCTCTTTTTTCCTTAAACAAGTATATTCAGAGCATTTTGTGTGCCTTTAAATTATATTTTGTAACTCTTCGTAATCTATGATTGGATAACTAAAAATAATTTGGCTTGTTGAAAGTAAGCATGGATTTTCTTCAGAACAATGATACATTATGAGAAATCTTTATGCAGGGAAATGTGGATTCCAAGCTTAAACATATCTATCATAAAAGTTCCTTTCCATGGTAACATAATGATGATTATACCAATCAATAGTGTCCATGCTCAGGGCTTCTGGAAGCCATCAAAAATATGCACGTGTGTAGATCCACAATGATGCCATTCATATATGTACTAATAATCTTTTGCATGCAAAATCTTTTCAATCACCTCTTCACAAAAAAATTTGAATCTATGATGTAGATATAAAGATGTTATATGTGGATTTTGAATAACACTATCTATTAGTGTCTTTGTTGAAGGATCCATTGCCGAACGAGCCACAGAAGAGAAAACATTTTGTAAATCACCCCATTTTGTGTCTGCATAGCTCAAAGTGATAAAAAGGGTAGGTATCCCAAGTTGTTCAATCATTGTAGATAGTTGAGCCCGATAAGAGTTCCAAAAAGAGTGATTCTTATGTAATGATGCAACAAAATGCATCAATTGCTCTTCTATATGGTCATGAGGAGAAACTTGAAGCCATTCACATAATGCAGATAATGACTTTGGGATTTTGTGTTCAAGATCCACTTTGAAAAAGACAGAAACAGTTTGTTGACTATAATGTCTCATTATCAAGTTATAGAGGAAATACCCAAACTTGACATCTTTTCCAAATTTGTGGTCAAAATATCTCATTAAGTGGAGGGCATATTCATGCAAGTGAATTTGAACATTCCTTAGTTTAAGGGGAAATGCTACTCTAATGGGGGACAATGTTGGGAAAGCCATTGTAAATAAACCTTCTGTATTGTATCCATTAATAGGAGAAGAGCTAATTTTAGGCCAAAACAAGATATTTTGCTCCATTTTTTCAATTTGTAATACTTGTTTGATTGCTTGGAGCTCTTGTGTAGCATTTGGAAAGAAAGGGATAAATGATGAAAAGGTCAAAGAGCCATTTTAATGTTGAGCTGGTTGACGGCATCCGCTCTTCATCAGAAACTTGCTTTATTATATGCAAGAAATTGGAGACATCAACAACATCAGGTAATATATTAAGAGCCTCAACATCATTTCAGTATTTTTCATATTGAATTTTATATTTGAATGCATCAATGACATGATGTTTATTAACATAGCAGTCATAATTTCCACCTTCAATGGTGGTCTGTCATACGATCACAACCTCAACGTCTTGCAATCGGTGTGGAAAAATTTTGCAATGGTCAAGATATCTTGAGGAAATCTTATCGTGTGACCATTGTATTTAAACTACCCTCCTCTAGCATGGGACACTTGTAAAATTAGAGCCACCCTAGCAATAAGCATTTCTTCAACCTCTGTTAGCTCTTTTAGCAAGAATAGTTTTGGGCTTGGGTCCATACCATTTGCAAAGTTGAAGCAGTGGGAGCCCTTTTTAGAAAAACATCTAGCACATGTGGTTGTTGAACTATATACACAAATGTGCATCCCAATCTAGCTTTCTTTGCATATTTGACAAACAACAAGGTTTAGCAGTGCATCTACATGATGTTGAATCCATTTCACCATAGAAAGGTAGCAATCATTAAACATTTCTTTGAGGTGTTTTTGGTGTGTTGGTGCAACAGGGGGATTGATATGATATTGTATATTGAACATATCTTGTGATGTTGATATCAGTATGTTCCTACCCAAACCACCATACACCATTTGGAAACATAGGTGAATAATACAATCCAAGGAAAAAGGAGTGACATCTACCATTGTTATTGGGGGCTACAATAGAAGATTGTCAGTAGAAATTTTTTTAGGTGTTCTTGTTGTAGTTAGCCTTTGTTGCAAGTATTTTGTACAATGCTTTGTACAAATTTCTTCTCTTTGTTGGTTATAGCACAAATGGTTATGTTGCCTTTTTTTAGCCCTTTTTAATTCAACAATTGATTAGACTATTGAACTTGAATGTATTGGCACAACATAGGAATATACATACAAGCTCAACCATATTAGCATATATGAATATACATGCATAATCATAGATATATTTAAAGTAGTAATTACACATAAAAATATAACTTGAAATATATGTGTATCCATGTGTATATAAATGTATATCTATGGATGATCACAAAAGGAATAGCATGGTTTGAACATTGGAATATATAAAAATGTATATACATGGATTCTATATATTTTTGTGTTAACCATTTCCACTATTTCACTATTGTTATATCCCATGTTTAGAATAGTACAATACTAGATGCACACAACTAGTCCAAAGTTATGTTTTTGGAAGGTAAGTGTATATAAGGATTTGTGTAGAGTTGCATCTATGTAACAAGAAATATATGGTGTTAAAAGAAAAAGCACAAAACCCATGCTCATTATCCTCCCTACCATTTTGGCATCATGGAGCCTCGTGGAATCTAGCCAAACCCCCAAGCAAGAAAAGTATGAAACATCCATAGGAAATTTTATGGAGTTCCATCATACATCGCACAATAACAAAGTTGGGTAAAATCTAGTGTTTTCATATCTGATCTCGTATTATAGTGTTTTCTTTTCATCCTTCTCAACTTTACATATACATGTAGACACTCAAAATGTCTTGATCAACATCATGCATTTGATTCTGATTAACTAACTTTGATTCATCCTTAATCACTTCTTCATTAACCATTTAATTGAATAATCTTTATTTAACTAAATTCATCAAAATTCCTCTTTTAATTAAATAAATCAACTTTATTTAATTAAATCCTAAATTTCTTCATTTAATTGAATAAATCAACTTTATTTAGATAAATCCTAATATTCTCTCTTTAATTAAATAAATCAACTTTGTTTAATTAAATCCTAAATTCATCTCTTTTAATTAAATAAATCAACTTTATTTAATTGAATCCCAATGTTCTTCATTTAATTGAATAAATCATTTAATTTAATTAAATTACAAATATCTCAATATCCTCGCATTTGATTTAAATAAACTCAAATATCTAAGTCAAATATCAAATCAAACTAATTTCCATCAAAGTTAATTAAATCCTTATTAAATCTAACTCTAATCCATCAAATCCTCTAGATTTTGCAACTTGTACAAGTAAATCAATTTATTTGATTTATAAAAACTTCTATTTCCATTCAAAAGGGCATCTCTTTGGAATATTCCTCTAATTTTAAATCTCCCTCCTAAAAGGACTTGTCCTCCAACATGGCATTTATAACTCTTACAAGTCCTTTTTCTTGAACCAAGTGGCATTAACTCATCTTTCAACTCTTCCTCCACAAGCTGTCTTTTGAATTTCAGATTTCCACCTAATTGCATTTATTTTCGCATTGATTAAAATGTGCTCCACCTCTCTTCAATAACATTTTGACAAGTGGCACATTGTTATTGGTTTATCTTTAGTCCCACATCCTTCATGTTTCTCATTCCTCCATCCTTCTCTCCTATAAATAGAGAGCTCTCTTATTGATTTGAGGGACACAACTTGAGGTAAAGTCACAATCTATAGATTTGAAGAAAATCTCATCCATTTTCATCCAAGTTTCATAGTTTCTCATGAATCTTAGCTAGGTTATGGTCAAATTTCATCAAGGAGTATCAATCTTCATCAAAGTTCATCAAAGCTTGCAAGGAATTGGGAAAGGTCTACTTTCCACGTCAAAGTAGCACCAATTCCCCCATGGGATTAAGGGTTTGAATGTTTTGAGCAAGATTAAGTAGCTTTTATTTGATATTATTTGCTTTATTTCTTGTTCTTGGCATTTAAATGAATTGCATGGGGAATGATTGTTTTAGATGTGTTTGATTACTAACATTGTGTTGTTTGTCTATGTTTGACTGGGTCTAAGATCAACCATTCACAATACATATACATATACATATACATATACATCTACACATACATATACATACATATGTACATATATATATATATATATATATATATGCATACACATACACTTGCATAATATACATATACATACACATATACATATAAATATACATCAAAGGGATGTTTTTATGTGCTAGAAAATATCAATTCATATCCACTTCCACATCTATATGCTTTGCCATTTAATGTGGATTTTCAATCATTTGTCATTTTCCTATGATTCTTAAGTGTTTTTTCCTAATAGCTCTTTTACAATTTCTGAATTTTCCTATAATATTTAGTACCAAATAATGTAGCTCAAATTAGGTGTAGCATTGAAGTTATCCATTTGCTTTGCATCCTTCACAACTTTAAATATACATATACATACATATACATATACATATACATATACATATATATATACATACATATATATACACATACACATACACATACCCATACACATACACATACATATACATATACATACAAATACATATATATACATATATATACATATACATAGATATACATATACATATACATATACATCAAAGGGATGTTTTTATGTGTTGGAAAATATCAATGTGTATCTACTTCCACATCTATATGCTTTGTTAGGTTCAGCCATGTGTGTGTACACCTTAAAGCCAAGAAAACTGGAAACATAAACAAGAAACCTATGTATGTGGTGTGTGTTTCTGTATTTGAGAATAATTAAAATAAAGAAACTAAAATGAAATGTTCAAGTCAAATACAAAAGAGGAAGGAAACAATAACAACAAATTTGCAAAAAGTATAACAAAAAGGAAATATATACTTATGGAATTAGGATCTGAATGTTGGTGGTTCACACCCTTAGAGTTGGACTCTACAATAGAACCCATGAGGGATGTCAACAAATCAATATTGGGGGGCTCTGGAGACCCATCCACAAAGCCCAATTCCATAGACATAATTCTTGAAACTTTTGTAGGGAGAAAATGTTGTAATTTGAGTTAACTAATTGACAGCTCTATTTCACAATAAAAATAAAAGATTAATGTATTGCAAATTCCAATGGAAACTAGTAGACAACTTAGAAATATCAATAATTTGTCAACCATTTTACTAGTTTGATTAAATGAAAATGGGTATAACCATTCCACTTGTAATACTGTCCAAACAATAGGAGATACAAGAACAAGAATAAAAATACACTTTTAATGTTTTCCAAACAACATGAGATACAACAAAAAGAATAAAAGTGATAAATGTGCATGTACATATCCCTATATGTATTTGTTTATCTTTGAGGCTTCTTATATATACATATGCATGCAATTTTTACTATATTTCTACATATACCTATATGCAGATATTTGTATATGTTTCTAGCTAGTCCCTTCATCCTTTCTTATCCAAAAAATAAGATATACAACAATAAGAATAGAAATGATTAATTACATATATGCATTGAATTTCCCCTTTGTCTACACATTTAAAAAACACACATATAACCAAATATGTATATCCATATGTACACATGTATATATCTATTTATATATACACTACTATATCTAAATAGATGTGTATACTATATTTTTTCCTGACTATGTACTCATTGGCAGGCCAAGCAAGGATCTCTGTAAAAATGGGCATAATGTCAAAGCTGCACAGTGGCAAGAAGGAGCAATAAGAAGGAAAAAGTTGTGGAAAGTCAACAACATGTTTTAAAATATATATGCAATAGGGGGACTCCTGGCCACCTTTGAACACAAAATAAAAATGGTAAATGGTTGCCCATGTTGCTGGACAATGGCAATCAAGATGGCAGGACCAAGCAAATGCAATATTCAATGTTTGTAGCCTCAAAATATTACATTGTTTCTCACTTGAACTATAGTTTTTTGCACTTTTTTTGGTGTATTTCAATGTATTCAATTTCAATAGGCACATTCATTGGTCTTCGTAAAAATAGGAATAATGTCAAAGCTACACAGTGACAAGAAGGAACAATAAGTAGAGGGGAATAGTTTTGCAAGTCAGCAACATGTTTTAATCATTGGAACTTATTAAAATATATATGCAACAAGGGGCCTCTTGGCCACCTTCGAACACAAAAGCAGAATGGTAAATGGTTGCTCATTGTGTTGGACAATGACAATCAAGATAGTGGGACCAAGCAAATGCAATATTCAATATTTGTAGCCTTAAAAAATTACATTGTTGCTCACTTGAACTATAGTTTTGTGCATTGTTTTTGGTTTTTTTCAATGTATTCAGTTTCAATAGGCACATTCACTACCAAAGCACAATCAATTTTATAGCTTTGTTATGAAAAAGTTATACATACTACACCATTAAATGCTTTGTTATTAACAACATCTCAATGTTATATCATTGAATGTTATGGTTGTGTTGTAGTTATTTTCTAAGAAGCTAAATAATACTTACATATGTGTAATGTAGAAAAATGGACATTTTTCCTTGCTTGATTTGGGAATAATTGATGATAAATTGGACTTAATGAGGCCTAGATTTAGTGTTTCTTTTACACATCCACACTAGGTCTTGGACCCTTGTAAATGCATTTATTGATGTCTTGTAAAGGTGTCGTAAAGTATTGTAAGAGACTTTCACACCTCTCTAGACTTAATAAAGCCATTTTCCATTAACTCAACATTATAAAATGTATTTAATTGTATTTTCACATCAATCTACATGGCTTGTAAAATAAACTTAATGCTAATCTAGTGTTGTAATGTGGTTTACACATTCACATTGGATGTTGTGTTTTACTAGGCTAAGTGGACCTCATTTTAGTGTTGTAAAGTGTATTTAATCACACTTTCACATTGAATTATGTGTCCCAAGCCCTAATTGACCTTCACATCATTGTTAATAGGCCCCTATGACCCCATATTGTGCATCCTAAGGCATAATTTCACCAAATACATTATGAAATCAACATAATAACTAGAATTACTCATTCCCTAACAAGCCAGCTGGAAACTGGACCCCTCTAGGACTAATTCACCATCGATGGTGAATGATTCCCTACTAGGTGGGACTGATTCACCCAAGGTGGCGAATTAGTCCCATGTGAGTCATTTTTGAGTGTTGAGCGAATTTTTTTGGAATTTAAGTTATTATTCTTTCATGTTGGCCTTACGAATCAAATTAATGGGTGAATAAGGTGAATTTCCAATAAATACAACCTTCTAAGTCCTAATTCATGATCTCTTAACTTATTCACAACTCATTCATCATTTATTTTCCACTTCAAGTCAAGAAAGCTAGGGTTTATCATTCTAAGTCATTCAAGATCATTTTTTAGACATTGAAGGGAAAAATATTCATTCTTTGTTGTATAAATTCAAGATCAATCATCATGGAAAGGTATTGACTCCATTGTTTCATGCTTCATTACATTCTTTCTTCATTTTGGTTTAATTACCTACAAGAGGGTTTGACCAAGGAAAACCCCCATGCCCCAACATCCAACATTTCGCCTTCTCTTCTTGTGTGTTTGTAGATTTAGACATATTGAAGGGTTAGAAATCATTTAAGATCAAGTTGCAAAGTTCTTAAATACATCTTCTTTTTTACCAAGGAAAAATATCCAATAAAATTCATTTTCAAGAATAGAAATCAGACTTTCGGAGGTAGACACTTATCAAGAACCAAAGTGTAGACTGAGGGCTTCTGTTTCCACTTTTGAATCTTCAAAAATTCAAAAGTGGACTCATTCACCATTAGTTGCGAATGAGTCCCACTGCCAGGCCTAAAAGGAGATTTTTGTAGTTTTGGATACCCATTAATCTTAAACAGGCTCCAAAACAGTTTCCTTGATCTAGGACTAATTCGCCTAGAATGACGAATGTGTCCCATTAGGCCAAAATTTTAGCATCAACAAAATTTCAAAGGCCATTTCTAGTCTCCAGCAAGATCTCAAGTGCACACATTCAATTTCTTCCATTTTTGTTATAGTTTACTATTCATTTCTAAATGTTTTCACATCATAATGTGTTTTCTAACAACTTGCATTTCAATAGTTTTACATTAATAATAAATCTCTTTTATTATTTCTTTGCATTTATTTCATCTCATCTAGGCACATTTCATTCATATTTCCATTATACTTGCATTAGTTTGAGTGAACCACCTAGATTTTGTGTGGGGTCTATCTCTCTCCTTTAGGCAAAAAACCCTAATTGAGAAAGAGAGTCCATAGTACCTACACCAAAAATCTATGGTTCAATGTGCTATTTTTAACTCTTTTTAAATCAAAGTCTACATAAATACAAATAAAGATAGCATACACAACTATTTAGATATACATGTGTATATATAAGTTGTGTTTGCATGGTCAAACAAGCCACAGTGGTCTTGGTTTGTATATATGGATATATATTTTTTCCTATATGTGTATTTTCAAATATGAAACAGGGAATTCAATACATATATATACAAGTATATGTATCTATCTATGTTTCGGGGAATTCAATACAATTTCCCTTTGTTTCAATAATATTTAATAGCAAATAAGTCTTATTCTAACACCTCTTATACAATTTCTCTATTTGTCTTCAATCTTTATTACCAAAGAACATAGCTCGAAACTTATATCAATATGTTTCATGATATTCTTTTTTTTTTCTCATTTGCTTGAAGCTCCCTACAACAAATTGCCCAGGTTTGTTTATGAAAGTGGTGGAGCTTGCTAATTACATGGGATGGCAATGTTTTATATCAATTTGTTTCATGATATTATTTTTTCCTCATCTATTTGAAGTTCCCTATAACAAATTGTTCTTCATGGAACTCTTTTTTTTTGTTCCCCATAACAAATTGTTCATTATCATAGTTTGCCTCTTTTATTCTCCATATTTTAATGTTTTATTTAATGTGGGGTTTCAAACATCTATCATTTTCCTATGATTCTTAAATTTTTTTCTAATAGCTCTTTTCCAAATTTTCTTTGTGTCTTGTATCAATATGTTTCATGATATTATTTTTTCCCACCTATTTGAGGTTCCCCATAACAAACTATTCTTCATGATATTCCCTTTTTCAATTTCCCATAGCAAACTGCTCATTATCGTAGTTTTCCTCTTCTATTCTCCATATTTTAAAGTTCTATTTAATGTGGGTTTTCAAATATTTGTCATTTTCCTATGATTGTTAAATGTTTTTCTAATAGCTCTTTTCCAATTTCCCTTGACCAAATTTTTTTATATGTGGACATGTATGTATGTGAAATTACTTACAAAGAACATTCAAAGTGAAGAGCCCAATTCAAATGAAGAACCTAGTTCAAGTGAAATGCATGTATAGATTTGAGTTTGTAGCATATCCATGCTTACCTAAAATTCTATCACTATCTAGACAAGGTGTAATAGCAAATTCTATGTAACAATTGGCTTGTCAATTGAAAATTCAAACTGCAATATTTGCCACTAAATATTATAGAGAAAATAGTTAAATTGTAAAAGAACTATTATAAAAGCTCTTAAGAAGCACAGGTAAATCACAAATAATTGAAAACCCAAACTAAACATATTGATACAAGACAAGCAGTCTATGTAAGAGTTGGGTTGTCAATTCAAAATTTGAGCTACATTATTTGGCACCAAACCCACATTAAATAGAACTTGTAAATCCAATGGGTAGCAATAACCTATGTAAAATGGCTATAACGCCATAGAATTAATTGAAATTTTGAGCTACATTTCCTGGCACTAAATATTATAGACAAATAGAGAAATTGTAAAAGAGCTATTAGAATAATACTTAACAGCCACTAAACTAATTTTATCTCCAATATGTTTATGATTTCATACTAGCCCTCTACATATGTGTGTGTGTGTGTGTGCAATCACTCCTATGTTAATCTACAATTGCTCATATATCAATGGGTATAATGACAAAGATGCATAAAGAAAACTAAAACAATAAACAAAGGGCGATAAAATTACTAACCCTAACCATATTTGTTTATGAAAGAAAGAATATTTAACTATAATTTCTCTTATGGTAATGGGTATAATGCCAAAGATGCATAAAGATAACTACAAACAATAAATGAGGGATGGAAAAATTACTAACCCTAACCATATTTTTTGACGAAAGAAAGAAGATTTAACTGCAATTTCTCCATCCATACAAAGCCATAATATCTTTGAAGTCTCCAAAATGGGTATAATGCCAAACATACAAACATATAACAAGAAGACATGAACAATAAATTAACCATTTATGCAAAATACCCATGTAAAATGACTTATAGATTGTGGACAACAACAGATTTAATACCATCCAATTTGCTATAAAATGGAGCCAAAGTCGATGAGTTTTATAATAGTCTTCTATCAAGCTAACCACGGAGCCGAAGGCGAGGATTTTTAGAATATTCTGCTGTCAAATCAACACCACAATGGCTTTTTCGGAAATGCAACTTAATCAATATATTTTTTGGCACATTCCAGCTAGTATACTTTCCCACACTATAACATTGAATATTGCATTTACTTCCTCCCTTTACATCATACAAGAACAACATGATGCATTAACCCTCACACGAGCAAACACTTGCCATTCTACTTTTGTGTATCGAGGTGACCAACTCCACCACCACCAACCCACATAATTAGCAAGCTCTACGTTGTCATAAAAAACCCTTGGGAAGTCGCCACCACCCTAGAGATCTTTGGTGTTGGAAAATCCTATTCACGACTGGGCTAACAAAAATCCTAGGAAAAACTTCAAACAAATAGCCTATCGGCTAATTACAATACAAAATCTACATATGAAAAAGAGGGATGGAAAAAAAACTCATAGCTCAAAATTGAAATGATTGCTCTTTCTGTTTTCATCCTTCTAAATAGAAAAATATTAATAGCGAACCTATGCTTGTGTTGGTTGCCTATTCTGTCATATGCAATTGTAAAATTTATGACCTTTTCAATGCATCTAGAATCTTAGAATAAATAAACTATGGGCAACATATAGTTATTGACTATGACTAATCAACCATAATGAACTTATAATATGCTCTATCTTAAATCTTTCATCCGCACACATAATGCTAGTGTACGTCCTTCTCCCTCTCTTGTTTGCAGTGGCTATCTACCCATCACAATGCACAAATTGTGTCAGTATCAAATAAGAAAACTTCATAGATATGAATTGTTGGCTATGAATTTCCCAATAGTGAGTTGGTGATGGTGAATTTTCTTAAAACCAATATTATATAATATATTTTAAATAGTTTATTACATTCTATTGTATTATATAGTATATCTAATAAGACAATGATTATATATTAGTTTATCTATTCTAATTAAATATTCTATATAAATAAATGTGAGATATTGTTTTCTTAAATAATTTAATTTAATTAATCTTAATGTAACTTAATTAAATTATTGTAATAATATATATTATATAATATTATTTATATTAATCATATAATTATATAATATATAATATTGTATTGTATATAATTAATATATTATACTTATAATAAATAATAATATATATAAAAATATGCTACTAATAACCATTACTATTGTTTGTTTACTTTCTTACTAATATATTTAATTAATAAACATAATTAAATAATATAAAAAGTCACAATTTAATGATGCATGTACTAAATTATCATTAATAATATTATTATTTTATTATATTTTATATTAAAATTATTATACTTAATATTATATTATTACTAATAATTATTTATAATATTTATTATAATATTTTATTTTTATTTAATATTATTAATAAAATATAATATTATAAATATGATTATTTATATTATTAATATAAACTTTTAGTGCTTATTATAACCGTTTTATTTATTTTTCATTGTTTTTCGAGAAAAGGTCTTATTTTGGTGCAAGGAAAGGAAATGAAAGGTCCTTTTATAGTCCACAATACCAGGCGGTCTGTTTTTGGGTCTACAGATGGCTTACAGTATATGGGACTCCTCGTACTCCCAATATAAGGGAGGCACCTAACTCGTGCTCCACAATACGAGGTGTGCATACCTTAACCTCTGCAGGATTTGAACTTGTGACCTCTCTCTCAAGAGTACAAGTTCTCCACCATTAGACAATATTTACTCCGAGCTCTTTTTAAAACAGTTTTTCCTAAGCGCCAGCTCACAAATTTTATTTTTATATGTTTTTTAAATTGTCACTGGCTTCCAAGAGAAGGAACAATATAAAGGACCCGATCATCATGTCGGGAAAAGGATTAGGAACGGGAGTTGGAACTTGGAAGCACATTAGAGGAGTGAAACTCGGGAATCATGCAGGGAAATGGAATTGTAGGGAGCAGCAACAGGAACCACATATAAAGCAGATTAATAGTTCATTTTAGCGAGAGATTTAAAAGCTGATTAAAATTTGAACGAACGATTAGATTTTCAGTTTTTCTCGAGATTTCTGCAGATATTTTTGTGTACAGCGATTTTACATGTTAGGTAATAATTAATTAATGATAAATAATAATATTATATTATATAATAATAAATTATAAATATTTTATAATATAACAATATGTAATATGTAATATATTATATAATATAGTAAATTATTTAAATAAATATTGAAGGATGGCGCATGCAAATTCAAAGGAGAGCAAAATCAGCATTGGAAACGAAAGTCGGGAGAACAGACAAGCTTCAGAATCGCAGGAGTGCGAATTCGCTATCGATGTATCAGACATTGTAAGAATGGATGCCTAAGAGTTAGTAGAATCCGCAGTGAGAAGGAAATTTATGGGAATTAAACTAAGGGCGGAAATCTACAATTGGATAGAAGTGAATTGGAAATCAGAACCGGTAGTAAAATTTATGCACAAGGGTTTTTTTGTGGCAAATTTCACTAATCACAATAAAAGATCAGAAATATTGAGCAAAGGTCAGTTGATGATGGGAGATGTATTTCTCTTTCTACAGAGATGGCAACCAAATTTTAGTCCGTTAGAGACCTCACTGATGGATGGAGTGACTTGGTTGAGACTATACAACCTTCTATTTGAGTAATGGTCCACGGATTGCTTGACGAAGATCAGAAATGGACAGGGGAAACCCTAGAGGTGGATATGCGCAATGGAAAATCATTGAAATATGTCCGCATCTGAATCCTTGCAATAAACTTTTTTTTGAGGTCAGTTGCTTTAGTTTTGGACAATGGAACATGGAGGTACAGTGTTGAAGTAGAGGTCGAAAAAACTTTCAGGGTAAGGTGCAAAAGCTGAAATCATTTTGAAAGTAAATTCCGATGCCCAGGAGAATCATCCAATTCAGAAAAGGAAAATATGGTCGATGGAGAAACTCAGGGAAATGCATTGCCTCAAGAATGCAATGAAGCAAAAGTAAAAGGCACTAAAGAAAAGTTTCAAACGCCAAACATGTCAATTGTCCCATACAATGAAAGGGAAATAAGCAACAAAAAACATGATGATATGAATCAGAAGAAAATGAAGATAACATCGAAGATAAATTGGATATAATTTATTATAGTAACCCAATTTCATGTCCATATGTTATACGAGAATTATAGCACACTAAGCTATTTGAAATGATGATAATTTATTTTTTAGAGTAAAAAATTATATTTAGTATTTATTATATTTAGATTCTAATTTAATTAAGATAGAATTTAAATTAAAAGTAATGAGAATGTTAGTAGTATAAAATCTTATTTTGAAATGGTTATAATATTTGTTCAAGAAGATTTAAATTTCACTTGAGTCTTTCTTGCATCGATTATTTCAAACATTCTTGAAAAATTGGTGTTAATATTGATTTTCTTCTATATTTTTATTATATATAAATAGAAAAATAAAAAGAATAGAATAAAAAAGAATTCAAACAAAATGACCTACATTGAAATTTAGGTAGAATGAAGATTATAGAATAAAAGATACAAAAATTGTTATTGTATTATGCAATTTTCTTTTATATACTATCAATTTGTTATGGCAATTTAAAAGCTTAAACTCAATCAAGAAAAATAAATAAGAATTATTTCAAACAAGGGCATTAGAATTGTTAAACATAATTGATAAATACTAAATCTTAAAGAATAGATTCTATTTAAATTATCTTATTGTTACCTAAATCTATAAAAATTGTAGTTAAAATTTTTAAAAAAAAAAATTGAAAAATATTTTAGCTCTCTAGCACATTTCCAAATTCCAAGTTACATTAATTTCACTATCTCTATATTGGCTCTAGGAAAATTCATCGCCATCAATTCACCATCTGAAAATTCACCACGGGAAAATTCACCACCATGGCAAATTCACCTCAAAGAAAATTCACCACACGCAATTCATCCCACAAAAAATTCATCGCATTAAAAGTTTGCAATCAATATTTAATTACACCTACTTAATTAACTTGAAAATATCATTTTTTTCTTTTCAATATTATTTTTCTAACTATTATAATATTAAATGATATTAATTTATTATTATATAAATAAAATATATCACCTAATATGAAATAGATGGGAGTGAACATTTTTAATGCCATTTAAAAATAGTTTGGCTTAAAACTGTGTGAACAAAATGATACTACTGACTATCAACATTGTCTAATCAACTACACAAATACTATTATATATTAATCCATACTTAGTTACACCTACTTAATTAACTTGAAAATATATTTTTTTCTTTTCAATATTATAATAAATAGATGGGAGTGAACATTTTTAATGCCATTTAAAAATAGATTGACTTAAAACTATGTTAACTTAATGATATTACTTTAAATATGACCATCAACGTTGCCTAATCAACTACACAAATACTATTATATTTTAAAACAAACTCGCAAGTTTTATGATAATTTTAGACTATATTTCAAATTTAAATAATTTAAAACTAATTAACGTGCAGCGAGGAAACAATTTAAAACTATTTATCATGTTAGTCAAGTGTCAGATTGTAGGCATTTGTGACTGTTTTGACTTTGTGTTCGATGAACAATTTAACGTTACTTAAGCTTAAAGCAACCCAACGGACTTCCCTCTTTCAAACATCCCAAAATATTTTATTTCCCTCCTATTATCCAGTGCAAAGCATACTCGCACTCTGCTTCTCAAATTTATAACTATTGTGCGACGTAAGGACGTTTTCAATATAAATGAGAAGAAAAAAAAAATCTATTTTGTGAGGTCAACTCAAGATTACATAATCTTAAAGCAACCCAACGGATTTCCCTCCGAACAATTAAAAA
This sequence comes from Sequoia sempervirens, assembly GCA_007258455.2. Classification (NCBI taxonomy): domain Eukaryota; kingdom Viridiplantae; phylum Streptophyta; class Pinopsida; order Cupressales; family Cupressaceae; genus Sequoia; species Sequoia sempervirens. The sequence goes on along the minus strand of VDFB02175948.1, from coordinate 4,458 downwards.
TATTTTATTTCCATCCTATTTTCGATGCACTCTGCTTTTCACCTAAAGTATTGCCCCTTAAAACAAGCACAACCATGTTATTCTCAACTGCTCACGAAAAACAATATAGATAAAACTTAATTATCTCCCGGTACACTGAACTCTAACAAGAGAAATTATATGAAATCAGAGACAACATGTTCTTCCCACTTCCCAGCATTATGTGGACCGGTATATCTTTGACGTTTGTTTGTTTTCTCTTACATATCTATCTACCAACTTTGAACTGCGGGGTGATCTTCTGTATAATATAAAGAGGTTTGGACACGAATCCGGTGCCCGAACAAGTAGTAGAGAAGACGATGATGTATGCATAGCCGAGCTGGATGATACAGATGTACCTGAAATTCCCGACAACGCAAAGCCACGAGAGACGGGATTGTCATATAGAGCTACAGGCAAATTCAGGGGAACATTTGGCTGTTGGGCTTCAAATTTCAAGATCTTTACCACGTCTCTCATTTTGGGCCTCGCATTTGGATCAGGATGAGAACACAACAATCCCAGCAACAGCAGCCGCTCCATTTCGTCGGCTTTGAAATTCCCATCCAGTTTTTGATCTGCTGAATCCAATAGCCTTCCCTGCCCATACAAATCCCAAACCCATTCAACCAGTCTTTCATCCAACCTCCGGTCCACCGGTGGCCTCCCACAAGCAATTTCTAAAGCGACAGCTACAAAGCTGAACACATCGGATTCTGTACTGGCCTTTCCCGTATATACGCACTCGGGTGCCAGGTACCCATATGTCCCCGCCACTACGGTCTTATGAGAGGCTGCGCGATCGCGTCCCACCAGTCTAGCCAGGCCAAAATCCCCCAGCTTTCCGTTGAAATCAGAATCCAACATCACATTACTGGCTTTCACGTCTCGGTGCACAACACGCTGTTCCCAATCCTCGTGAAGGTAGACAAGAGCAGAGGCTACATCACAAGCAATGCTATATCTTCGGTCCCAATCCAAGACATCCTTTTGCTTCCCGAATAAATAGTTGTCCAGACTTCCATTTGGCAGGAATTCGTAGACCAACAGCAATTCGGCTTTTTGATGGCACCATCCTAAAAGCTGCACAAGGTTACGGTGTCTGAGCTTACCGATAATGGTAACCTCTGAAATATACTCTTTCCTTCCTTGTTTTGAACCCTCGGATATTCTCTTCACAGCCACGGCCTCATTTGTGGAAGGTAAAATGCCTCTATACACGCCTCCGAACCCACCTTGACCAAGCTTCTCATCGTCGCTGAAGTTTCTGGTGGCAGCGCTGAGCTCAGCATAAGAAAACTTGCGGGGTCCTTGAGCAAACCATTCGTCCAGCTCCACATCGCTTTCTTCTCTTGCCTCCAAACTGGACTTTCTTTTTCTGCGATACCACCGTACACCAACAAATATGATACCGCAGAGGGCAAGCAGGCTGGTGAAGACTGAAATCAGAACAACTCTTACAGAGCCACTGTTGCTGCCTTCATTTCCAGGGCCACTGTTGCTGCCGTTATTTCGAGGGGTTGCAGTGACATTATCCCACGAATATTGAGATGAAAAATTCCATGAGAAAATCCTGTTGATCCCGTAATAAGTTCCAGTGGAAGATGAAAGCCCGACCCTGACGTTCTCCGGAACAAACTTGCTGAGATCTATTTTATACGACAAGATTGGGAATCCTGGTTTTGAGATATTACTATTACTACCAGAGGGGTTATATAAAAGAAATACCTGAATCTGCTTTGCTCCGCCATCATAATCCACCCATGCGTCCCATTTTTTCCCGCTCTTGAGATTCTCGTTGTCAGGCCGACTGCTTGCGTTTTGGCTCAGCGAAACGGTCTCATTAGAAACAATTGAATTGACATCGATTCCCACATGGTTGTCATCCGGGTCGAAAGGATTCTTGAATGTGTCGAACTCTACAGCAACTATCTGATTTGATGAATTTCCATTGGTTATTCCGTTGAACAGGCCCAACCATTGGCCAGTAGCGGCGTCGGGCGGTACAGCGTCGAAGGGGGCCATGAAAAAGGTGATCCCATCCCCGGCCGAACTTGTACTGAGATTACTAATGACGAATTGAAAATGTGAAGTGAAATTTGCTGGAGCCTGAGTAGAGTTGTCCCATATAGGAATCGGTATATTGTAGGTGGCCCAGCCAAAACTTGATTGTGGGTTATCATCGACTTGAGAATTGGTGAGATCTATGGTGTCGGTTTGAATAGAAACGTCTCCGTACGTTTTTATATTGTCTTGAGGAGGAAAAGTAAAATTAACAGTTCCTGCCTGTGCGACAAAAATCGAAGCAGAGCTAACAACGAACCAGAGAGGGAGAAGGGCGTGCAGCGCCATCTGTATGTACCCAGGCAATATGTGCGCCAAGGAAGACTTTTGAGGCTACGCTTAGATATAAAGAGAGGGCAGCGGCTATCCAGCCCCGAAAATGCACCGGGGCATTGATATGCCCCATCCATGCCCATCCATGCTGGATTTAACTGTCACGTTCCGTGCAGTAAGTCCGTGGGTAAATTTTATACACTTGTGAAAAACAGGTGGAGAGGTATTAATAATGTTTTATTTTATCCAATGTAGTTTATACAGCAGAGACAAACGACAGGGGTAGTGTTAATTTAATTTTTTACGATTACCTATACTTGTATTATATTTTAACCCTTGGACAGACTGTAAATATATTATGTTATATTATATATACAAATATAATAATAAAATTATAATACATAAAATATTATAATTATATTATAATATTGTTATATATTATATTATATTATAATATTTAAGTTATTTTATTATTAAACAAATTGTTTTTAAATTAAAATAAGTCATTGTTTTTAATTTTTTTAGTCTAAGTAAAAGAGTGAAATTTGTATACCTTTACCATATAAAATAATTAAAAAAAAAATCAGATTCAATTAAAATAAAATTATATGTGTTCATCATAAACAAGTTTAGCCATACAAAAATTAAATAGATTAGTTTTTTACTAGATAATGGTTTGATGAATCAAAAATTTAGTTATTTTTAGCATCACTTCATGGTGATGAAAATGTTAGTTAATTTTAAAGAAATTGTCCTTGCCTATAAATATAAGAAAACATATAGTGACAAGTATATGATTAAAATGTGTTACGATTTATTTTCAATGTTTAGTGCTTATTTTTAAATTGTTCTTTGCCTCTATAATGATATTATATTCAATCCTCTAAACTAATTATGCCAAGAAACATTTTGCACTTATATATGAGTGTTATTTAAAAAATAATTTTAAACATATGATTAATTTAAGTTATTTAACTCTTGAACACTTGTTGCTTTAAAATTAAAATAAGTCATTGCTTTAGATTTTTTACAATAAGTGTAAGGGTGAAATGTGTATACCTTTTCCATTTTTTTTAGTTTAGTGCTTATTTTTAAATTCTACTATATCTTAGATAATGCAATTATATTCAATCCTCCAAACTAATTATGTCAAGAAACATTTTGTCTTGATGCAATTATATTCAATCCTCTAAACTAATTATGTCAAGAAACATTATGTCTTAATGAAATTATATTCAATCCTCTAAATTAATTATTTGAAGAAAAATTATGGACTTATATATGGGTGTTAGGGTTCAAGTTAGTGTTCAATTAAGTTTAGGGTTCAATTAGGGTTAGAATTCAATTAAGTTTCATGGTTAGGGTTATATTTTAATTGGGTTAGGGTTAGATTTCAATTAGGTTCTAGGGTTAGGGTAAAGTTCACTATTAAGATTAGGGCTTGAGGTTCAATTAGGGTTATAATTTAATGAGGGTTAGGGCTCAATTCTGGTTACTATTAAGATTAAGGTTAGGGTTCAATTTAAAGGGTTAAAGTTAAGTTAGAGTTCAATTAGTGTTATGATTCAATTAAGGTTAAAATTTAATTAAGGTTAGAGTTTAATTATGGTAACAATAAAGGTTAGAGTTACAATTCAATTAGGAAACGTAAACATGGAATCAGGGTTTGGTTTGAGCTTCAAATACAAATAGGGTTAGGGTTAGGCTGAGGATATCTCTGGACGTTTCTATATATATTATTTAAATGTGTAATTTTAAGGCTTTACTAAAGGTTTTATTGTACAAAATATAGCAACTTAAATAGATAAAAAAATTATAATAAATGCACATCTAAAATCAATTTAGAATTATAAAATTAAATAAAAATAATAATAAATTTATTTTTACACAAAATATTTTTTTTAAGTAATATATTTAGAACTAGCATATCTATCTTTAAAAAAATAATGTGATTAAGAATTACATTTACACATAAGTTTATCATATGAAAAAAATTATATAACATTATTATTTACTATTATGATTATGATTATCACTTAGTTAGGATTATAATTATAATTGGGTTATGATTATGGTTATGGCTTAGTTAGGATTAGGGTT